>CM038003.1:4063017-4190517 GCA_021234005.1 Nephelium lappaceum
AAGATTACCGTTATTACAGGAATTACTCTTGAAAAGGTTTGAGACCTCCGAAAAGAGCCAGACTAGGACTTCGGTTGACGTCTCAATTAAATTCCAACCTACATTTGTTCCAAATTTCATGTCATTTGCATATTGAACTTTAGATGTTTTCAAAGAATTTAATTGATGCAAATTACTTTCATCAAAGCTCATTGGCTACGATACTGATATTGGTTGGGGATGGCTGTAAAACAGTTAAACAGATATAAGGTGTCTGAAACCAATAACTCAATTTGGCTACTTCTAGGTGCTTGTTGCTTTACAGACCGAGAAAATTAGTGACAGCTATAAGAGGTTGATGGGAAAGCATGGAAATATTTACATAAAAAGCATGTCATAATGTTCTTGCCTCGGGTCATCAAGGAGAAGACTCAAGCAAGAAGATTGTGGAAATAAGTGGTGGAAATTATGAGCCTTGCGTTTGATGTTTGGAACAGTGCAAAATCAAGAACTAGTAAAAGAAAATTTAAAAAGAATACATATATATATATAAAGAATAAATATGAAATTTAATTAAATAAATACTTTTTTTAAAGAATTTGAGAGGAGGCACTTGGGCTCCCTGGACCCATATTGGGTCTCACTACTTACTTAATATAAATCTTTTTATTATTGCATTTTTATTAAAAAGAATAATGGAAAAAGATTTATATTATATGACAAATTACCCATTATATAATGACTTATTCTATTGGCATCATTTTCTTACCGGTTCTTTGAAACTTTGTTGTTGATGGTTTCTTATTAGAAATCATTATAATAATACTAAATCTTTTTTATGATTGACCTCTTATTAAAGAAAAAAAAAATAGAAAAAGATTTAGTACTATATGATAGATACCATTATACAACGATTTATTCTATTTACATCATTTTCTTATCAGTTTCTTTGAAACTTTGTTTTGATTATTTATACCTTTGATCACTACCAAACATATCCTCCCACACTTCAAAAATACAATCTCTCATGGCGAAAAAACATTTTGAGATGCTTATCGTGACAGCTTTCTTAGCTCACATTTTGATAATTTTCTTTGTTTTGGCCGCAGCGCACAATATCACCCACGGATCAATACACTCTTCTCGCCCTGAAAGTTCATATAACTCATGATTCCTACCAATTTGCTGGTGAAAAATTGGTCCACTACTACTTCTTCTGCTCTGCAATTGGATTGGGTTACTTGCAGTGCTCGACCCTATAGAGTCATAGCCTTGAATATTCTAACTTTGGTGTTGAAGGCACCATCCCTTCTCAATTGGGGGATTTGTCTTTCCTTCAAAAGCTTGATCTAAGTCATAACCAGCTTTGGGGTACCATACCCTCCTCAATCTTCAACATATCTTCATTAAAAATCCTTGATCTCAGTGACAACCAGCTCTCAGGTTTTGTTTCCCTTCCATCATTTCCATCATGCCCTCATTACATGTCATTGACTTTGGTGATAATGGATTATCAGGTAAACTCCACGAAAATACATTCGATATCTTCCTAATCTGAAATCTTTAATCTCTCTCACAACTATTAGAGGGTGAAACTACGGCCCACTTTATCGAAGTGCAAAATATTTTGCCATATTTTTCCTGTTGTTCAATTATTTTAGTGGAATCATATTGAAAGAAATCGGGAACTTTGACTAAACTATAATCAATAATTATTTACACATATTGATTTAATTAATTTCAGGAGGAAGTTCCACAGGAACTGGGCACTTCTTGCAGAACTGGAACTATTATTGCTAGCAACTAATGCTTTATCAGGGGCCTGTTCCTTCCAACTATCTTCAACCCTATCTTCTCTAACTACTTTGTACTTTTCAAATAATAGCTTGACGGTGCACTACCTGACATTGGTCAGAATCTTCCTGCTTTTGAAAAGATCTACGCATGTCTCACAATCAATTCACTGGTGGAATCCCACACAATTTGTGGCGATGTAGGAATCTTTGAAATTGTTTCATTGTCTTATAATCAATTTGGAGGAAGAATACCAAATGATATTGGGAACTTGACCATCCTAGAAGAACTATATCTTGGCCATAACAACTTAGCAGGGTACACTATAAATCTCTCTCCTAGTATGTTTAATTATTTTTTTTATTGTTTATAATCCAGTACACAGAGTGAATCGATAACAAAATAAACGTCTCATTTCTTATAAGATGTCTATTGCGCATGTTTGTTATATTGGTTTGAACACTAAAATTATGCTATCGGACAATGTTTGATTCGCATAAACACTAAAACATGATCTACCACATTATTTAAATTGATGACAACAGTAGAGCACAACTTGTTTCACATGTTGTCCCACTATATAAATAAATAAATAATCTATATATATATATTATCTTCTTAATACGAATTGATGTTATCATCGTCAATTTCAAGATACTAATATGACAAAGTCAATTATTTAATGGTTTATATTCTTGAACCAGATAATAATAAGATCAATTCAAACTTATGAAATAATAACTAATATATAGTCCAATTATATATATATAGTTTTGTGTGTGTGAAATAAAAATTTTATGTAGTTTGCATTTGTTTGTATTTACACATATTTAAAATTAAAAGTTTTATTTTATAATTTTTGCAATTTCAATATAATTTGATAATAATTTCAAAAATTATATAATAAGATAAACGTGAGCATCCAAATAAAGACAAGGGCATAAAAAAAAGTAATAAATTAAATAATTTAATTAAAAAAGAAGTGGAAATGTACAAACCGTAAATGTAGAATATGTATATATGTGTTTATATATACATGCATATACAGTCTATAATAAGATTAAATTTGATGATGTGAGAAAATATTAGGGGTTTCAAATAATGTTTTCTTTAATTGGCTATTGACTATTATATCGCAATGGGTTTCAAATAATGATTTTTTAAAATATATATATATATATATATTAATGGCTATTGACTATATTGTATTCTAAGTTATACTTATGATTGTCGTGGTGGATATTTAAAAAGTAAATTACATTATCAAAATTTTATTTAAAATAATTTATGTTGAATTATTTATTAAAAATATTATTAAGTTATCAAATAAAATATATTAAAATCTCAAGGGTTTATATCTTGGATTCAACCATCTCGAAGGTATGGTATGAAGCAGCCTAGACGTATATTATGGACAAAATTGGAATAAGAATTTTTTTCTACTTTTGTTAAATGATAAAAAAAAAAAAATGTTTACACATATTGATTTAATTAATTTGCAGGACAAATTCCACAAGAACTGGGCAATCTTGCAAACTTGAAACTATTATCGCTAGCAAACAGTTCATTATCAGGGCCTGTTCCTTCAACTATCTTCAACCTTTCTTCCCTAACTATTTTGGAGTTTTCAAATAATAGCTTGACGGGTCACCTGTCTGACATTGGTCAAAATCTTCCTGCTTTGAAAGGACTATACATGTCTTACAATCAATTCACCGGTGGAATCCCACACAATTTGTGGCAATGTAGGAATCTTCAAATTGTTTCATTGTCTCATAATCAATTTGGAGGAAGAATACCAAATGATATTGGGAACTTGACCATCCTAGAAGAACTATATCTTGGCGATAACAACTTAGCAGGTACACTATAAATCTCTCTCCTAGTATGTTTAATTTTTTTTTTTTCTCTGTTGTTTATAATTCCGTAAACAGAGTGAATTGATCATACATGAGTGTCGCATTTCTTATAAGGTGTCTATTAAACATGTTTGTTATATTGGCTTGAACACTAAAATTAGGTTACTAGACAATGCTTGTTTCACTTTAAAAAATTTAGTCCAATTATTTAATCGTCTATCATTTGATGTGACACTAAAACATGATCTAACACATTATTTAAATTGATAACTGTAGTAGAGCACAACTTATTTCACATGTTGTCCCACTATATATATATATATATATATATATATTATCTTCTCAATTCGAATTGATGTTATTATTATCAGTTTCAAGATACTACTATGACAAAGCCAATTATCTAATAGTCTAAAATCTTAAACGGATAATAATAAGATCGGCTCGAATATATATATATAGTTTTGTGTATGTGAGAAAAAAAATATGTGTACTTTTGTGTGTGTATTTAACATATTATTAAAGTTAAAAGTTTTATTTTATAATTTTTTGCAATTCCAATATAACATGATAATAATTTTAAAAATTATATAATAAGACAAAGTGAGTATCCAGATAAAGACAAGGGTATAAAAAGTAATAAATTAAATGATTTAATTAAAAAGAAGTGGAAATGTACAAGCTGTAAATGTAGAATATATATATATATATATATATATATATGTATGTATTGTCTATAATAAGATTAAATTTGATGATGTAAGAAAATATTAGGGGTTTTAAATAATGTTTTCTTTAATTGGCTATTGACTATAGTGTAATGGGTTTCAAATAATAATTTTCTTTTTTTTTTTTCAAAAAAAAAATTAACAGCTATTGACTATATTGTATTCTAGATTATACTTATGATTGTCGTGGTGGATATTTAAAAAATAAATTACATTATCAAAATATTATTTAACATCATTTATCTTAAATTATTTATTAAAATATTATTAAGTTATCACATAAAATATATTAAAATTAAATATGATCCCGGACGGAATAAATATAGTTTTAGCACAGTGCATAATATGGCGTGATACACAATCCAAATGTAGAACAAAACTAGATATAATTCAATTCAGTTCAATATAGTTTAATCTCATGCTATCAACTTCAATAACATACAGTACTTTAAACATGACTAATTATTGTCTATAAAGGGGAGTATTGCATTTTCTTTGATTTTTTTTTTTTTTTTCCGCTTCAATAAAATTCATAATTTCGTAATTCACCTCACACATTTCCAGGTGAGGTACCATATGAAATCAGTAATTTTCGTCATCTAAAGGTTTTGGGGCTTGCAATGAGCAACCTATCCGGTGAAATCCCAGCTGCAATCTTCAACATATCAACGTTGACTTATCTTGCACTTGGTGGTAATAGATTCTCAGGAAGTCTTCCGTCAGACATAGATGTTAAGCTTCCAAACGTTGAGGGACTTGAGTTGTCGAAAAATTATTTTAGCGGGACAATTCCCAGTTCTATTGCCAATATTTCCAAGCTCTCTTTACTAGATTTGGGATTCAACTCATTTTCAGGCTTTATTCCTCGCGGAATTGGTAACTTAAGAAGCCTGGAGGTGCTCAGCTTGTCTACCAATTATTTGACAGCAACTTCAGATATGAGCTTTCTTTCTTCTTTGGCAAATTGCAAAAGTTTACGATATTTACAGTTAGGGGGAAATCCACTAAATGGCATCCTTCCAAGTTCCATAGGAAATCTTTCAATTTCTATAGAATATTTCACGATGTCTGAATGCAACATTACTAGTGACATTCCAGAAGAAATTGGCAACTTACACAACTTGATGGTGTTACACTTGGAGAACAACCAATTGACCGGACCTATTCCTGTTACCCTCAAAAGATTGCAGAAAACTCCAAGGTGTTTATCTCCAAAATAATAAACTAGAAGGATCCATCCCAAATGATCTTTGTCATTTAAATAATTTGGCTGAATTGTTTTTGCACAACAATAAGCTTTCTGGTTCTATCCCTCTGTGCCTGGGTAATCTCACCACTTTAAGGAGTCTCTGGTTAGGCTCCAATAAGTTATGTTCCACAATACCCTCAACTTTGTGGAATCTTAGGGACATTTTGGACTTAAATTTGTCATCAAATTCTCTAAACGGACCACTTCCATTAGACATTGGAAATTTGAAAGTTGCGATAAGTATTGATTTGTCGAGCAACAACTTATCAAGTGACATCCCTAGCAGTATTGGAGGCCTACAAAATCTACAATTTCTCTCCTTGAGTTATAGTAGACTACAAGGGATGATACCTGAATCATTGGGTTACATGATTAGCTTGGAATCCTTAGACTTGTCGAGGAATAATCTTTCCGGGGCTATTCCCAAGTCCTTGGAGAAAACTCCTATACCTCGAATATCTGAATTTGTCTTTTAATCGACTAGGAGGAGAAGTTCCTAGAGGAGGACGGTTTGCAAACTTCACAATTGAGTCATTTAGGGGGAATCAAGCATTGTGTGGTTCACCTCAATTGCAAATCCCACCATGCAGGATGAATACTCATCAGAAATCAAGGGCTACTTTCATCCTCCGAATTGTTTTGCCTGCAATTGCTGCATTAACAATACTTGTCTTGACTCTCATACTTATATTCATAAAGCGTCAAGAAAGTAACACAAAACTGCCTAATCATGAGGATATTGGTATGTCACTAGTAGCAACGTGGAGAAGAATTTCTTACCAAGAACTTCTTCGAGCAACGGGTGGATTTAGTGAAAGCAACCTACTTGGCACTGGGGGCTTCGGTTCAGTCTACAAAGGAAGACTTTTAGATGGAACTGAAGTTGCAATAAAGGTGTTTCATTTGCAACTTGAAGAAGTAAATAGGAGTTTTGATGTTGAATGTGAAATATTGTGTGGCACTCGACATAGGAATCTTGTAAAAGTCATTAGCAGTTGTTCAAACGAGGATTTTAAAGCATTAGTGCTAGACTATATGCCACATGGGAGCTTAGAGAAGTGTTTGTATTCCGAAAACTACTCTTTAGATACTTTACAAAGATTGAACATAATGATAGATGTTGCATCCGCTTTGGACTACCTTCATTTTGGAAATTCAACTTCCATGGTCCACTGTGACTTAAAGCCTAGCAATGTCCTGCTAGATGAAAACATGGTAGCACATTTGAGTGATTTTGGAATTGTGAAGCTCTTATCTGATGAAGAGTCAATGACACACACACACACTCTTGCCACGATTGGTTATATGGCACCAGGTTATTCTAAATTCCCTACTTTTATTGTTTAATTTTTCTGTAAGTTTTTAGTTTTATTGATTAAACTTAACAAAACAAATTGTATTAACAGAATATGGAAGAGAGGGAATAGTATCTAGAGAATGTGATGTTTACAGCTTCGGTATAATGCTAATGGAAACATTTACAAAGAAGAAGCCAACCGAAGATATGTTTGTTGGGGAAATGAGCTTGAGAAGTTGGATTAGTGAGGCGTTATATGGTTCACTTCTGGAAGTTGTAGACAACAATTTGCTAAGAAGAGATGACAAAGATTGGTCCGTTAAACAACAATGTGTCTTATCTATCTTAAGTTTGGTCATAGATTGTACCGCAGATTTACACAAAATAGAGCCAACATGAAAAATATTTTAAGCAGACTCATAAAAGTTAGAGAGAAGTTGTTAATTGCTAGCCCAATAGCAGCTTAGCTTAGTAGCTTGACTCTTTATATTGGTGTGGCGCTGTTAGATACTTCTGATCAATCTCCAAATTGTCTACAAGTACATCTGTGGAAATTCTCTCATCTTCTGAAGCAAATTCTCTTTTGCCTTAGGAAAGAGAGATGCTAGCTCTTCTTGTCTTCCAGTGGGTAAGCACTTCGTCTTCTTGGGCATGATGAACTTCTATCTTTTGTGTACCATGCATGTTGTTGAAGCAAAGTTGTCTATGGTTATTAAATCTAACGATCAATTGGAATTTCTTTATGATTGAAGATCACTTTGGATAAAGTACAACTCTTGTAACATGGGTACTCTCTTCTTTCAACTTGCTCTTTGAATGTTCCTTGAAGGTTTCTCTCCCCTTGGCATAGATGTTTGCACTACTTTTCGCTTATCAAACTTATGTTGTCGTATTGATTGCCAAGGTAATCAAACCACAAATTATTTAGGGTCTATCAACTTTTCTCCTTTTCAAGATGTTTGGTGGGTTTATTTGTCTGGAGTCTTGTAATTCTTTATTTATAGGGATATATCTCCCTTACCTTTCAACCATTTCGTTTGACCTTGGGGTTTCAGTTTATATCCCCATTTTCTGTTTTGTTTGTTTTTATTTTGATAAAAGTTATCATCTTGAAGGGTTATAGGCATGGGAAGAGATGCTTTTCGGTGCCAACCTAGCTGGCATGCCTTAATCTTTTCCCATGCTTTTCTTCTCTTGATTGATGCAATTGATAAAGAAAAAGTACCAACTCCAAACTTAATAACTATTTTAATGTTTATTGCCATAGACTACAAGGGAAAATTCCCCATGATAAATAATGTAATTTCTTCAGCCTAAGCAACATAAATGATATAATAGATAAACATCTACAAACCAGTGAAAAATAAATAAGCCACACGAGGCAAGAAGTAGAGTATTACATGAAGGTATATATTAACATAGAAAAGAAGATCTGGCATTAACCTCATTCATTGTAAGATAATTATTTTAATGGATAGAGATCTATCCTAAGCTAAACTTTCTCTAAGCTTTTAAGACATGTGGCACTTAATAAATTGTACGGCCATGATTCATTCTTCATTAATTTTCTATCGTTTACTTACTCTAAAACTACATCATTTGCTATGAAACGCTTTCTTTAGAAACCTAGAAATTCACATACGCTAGAAAATTCAAGCCAAAGCTAAAACTACCAAGTTTTTAAAGCTAGAATCATTTTGACTCACACAAGGTTAGTAGTTTTATTTTTCTATTACTTTAGTTTTTCTTGACTTCTCTATTTTGTAATGCAAATATGCAAATGTACTTTGTAATGCAAACCAAGCTCATCTAGTCGCTAGTTAGCATCAAATGTCAAGCTAAAGCTGACTACCAAGTTTTCAAGCCCGTAATCAATTTAATTAAGACAAAATTAGTAAATAGTAATTTTCTTTTTTTTATTTGTCTAATATTTTGTCTTGACTTCTCTGTTTGGTAATGCAAATATGTTTTTTGCTCTCTCTCTCTCTCTCTCTCTATATATATATATAGTGGAGGACCCAGTCGTTTATATTAGAGGAACACTTTATAATAAAGTAAAATAAAATAAAAAATAATTAAGATAAAAACAATTATAGTTCATAAGCTTTTTTATTTATGAAATTTATTATATAAAGAGAAATAAAACTCTCTATATATAATGTTAAATATACATTATGAAACTCAAACTCTTATCACGAATGTGAAAGGAAAGTGTACTAACTATTTAAATTATAAATAGAGGTGTAATTCACACATAATTAAACATATTTTTATTTTTAAAATTTAGTCATAATAACCTCTATTATTTTTACGAGTAAAACCCATAAAATAGCATTAAAACACTAGTGAGTTTATACATTATCACTAAAGTATAGAAATAAATTCATAACATTTAAGTTATGAACGAAATGTAAAGGAAACTTGTAAAATTGCAAAATTGAAGAAAAATTAGTCAATAGTTTATGCAAATATGATATATAGCCTGCGATTGAAAAAAAAAAAAAAAGTTTATGATAACTAACGATAATTCTTCATAAATATAAAAAGGAAAAAAAAATGTTCATAATTCATGGTAGATTATAAAAGTTTTCAAAGTCAAAACACTTCGAGTGTGAAAATTTGATCCATTGGTGAGTATCTATGTTATTTGTTTTTACAACCCAATTTCGAAAGCCAACAAACCCACATGTACTATTCATTACCTTTGAAAAAATATGAGAAAGAGCACCCTGCATTATTTTCATTGAGTGGCGCTAATGGTTGCACATTCCTTTTTCCCTCACTATCACCGGGTGGCCCGGGTTCGATTCCTAGCCCCACCTAAAAGTTTGTGCTTTTTCTCCTTTTTAGTCATTTACTATATCACACAAATAAAATGCCAAAATCAAACACAACCAAAATGGCTCTGATGGCTGTGTGCGCCTTCCTTTCCATGGGGAACATGGTTGAATCCCGTTTTGACTCATGTGGTTTTTTATTTTTTTATTATTATTTATTTATTTATTCTTTTATTCACTTATAATTATTGTTTTGCCCTTTGTTTTTTTTCCCTCTCTTTTTTTATTCCATTATTACAAATTGATCTTCAAAATTGAAACATTTTGACTTTAAAAATTATTATACTCATTTCAAATTTTTTTTTTTTTTTAATTACAAACTATATCATGTTTACATGATCTAAAGAATAAAACATATAGTGTTATTTAATCTTAATAGGTCTTGGTTTACTCACGATTATTGGTGTGAATATATATATTTTTTACATAAACTATTTTCTATGATAAAATTCATAAATAAAAATACTCATATGAATTATAATTATTTTTATCTTTTATTTTTATTTTACTTTACTTTGTTATAAATCACATACATTTATTATATAAAAGACTATAAATATAGCTTGATTAGTAACTCTAATAATAAATATATGTAGTTTGATTATATATATTTATTTGTAATCTGAATAGCAACTGTCATCATAACAAAGATATATCTCTAAATTAAGTTTTTATTTATTTTTTTTAGTAATATGAAATTTGAACTTCTCTCACTAAGAAAAATGGAGCTAGTACACAATCAACTCACAATTAGTGTGCTTTTGTTTTTGTACTTGTATTGAGAATGTTATTTTAATAAATTTTATTTACAATCTGATAAAGGGTAAAACTAAATATCCTCTACTGGTTATATATTTTAACTATTTTTATTTCATATAATGTTCTTCTAGTAATTGAAGGAACATTACAAAAAATATTTATATATAAAAGTGCCCCCTCTCACATGGATTTTTGGATCCGCCACTATATATATATTTATTTATATTTATATTGTCCTTTTAATATGAGGACACCCTTACTTTAAAAACTAAGGACCAACTAATAAAATTCATCTATTGCATTCTATCTCCTAAAACAAATTCTCTCTCCTATTTAATTTAAATGTAATAAATGAATTTGAATTGTTGGTCCTTACTTTTTAAAGTAAGAGAGTCCTTATTTTAAAATGACTATATATATATGGTACTTTTAAAATGAAAACTCTCTAACTTTAAAAAGTTAATTAAATAGAAGAGATAATTTATTTTATGAGAGATAATGTAATGAATGATTTTGATTGGTTTTCCCTAACTTTTTAAAGTTAGGGAGTCCTCATTTTATAAGTGAAAATGTCTATTTGTTGTAGACTAACTAATTTTTGTCTGTGTTGGATTTATTCAATGTTATGACTTAATATGTTATGTTGTAACTTGAGTTATATGTCATAATATGTAAACTGTAATACAGAAACAATAAACAGTAATAGTAAATCCATATAAGAACATTTTTAACGTGGTTGGGTATTACTCTACATTCACAAGGCCTTACCTAAAGAGATCAACTATTAATGAATATACATGTATAACCTACTTGTCTTATCCAACCTAAGACTCCCTCTTAAAATTGACACAAGATAAATTATATGTCTATTAGCATTCTTTCAGCAAGCTCCTTTTGCCTCATAAGTGACAGCAGTTTGAAATTCTTTCAATCTATGAATCTGTCACCTCTTTCTATAGCCAAACGTCTTGTTATCCCAACACGCACTCACTCTAGACTCTCCAGCCTCATAAGCCTAAATCTAGCACACAAACTTAAAGAACAAGCCTCCCTAAATATTACAATGAATATCTCTCAATCTCTCAATGAATATACACTGTTTTCCCTCACAAAAACTTCACCAATAAACTACTTAGAGTTGAGAACCTCTTAGTCACCTAAACATGTAGTTTCTAAAATGTTTTCATCAACGTTCTACACTTGAACAACATGCACAAACACAAACTATAAGCACACAAAGTTTTGCACTTGTATCGTACTACTTACACACTCAAAAAATTCACATAGTAGCATTTTATTCCCTATCCTTATATACCCATATGCGCCACACCTTGTTTGTCAAGAAAATGACCTCAAAGTTATTTTTAGAAACTAAATGATAGAAAATAAAATTTGTGTTAAAGTAAATCAAACCAAAGAAGGAAACTTCTCTTATTTGTCTCCATTGACCAAATGCACAAGGAAATAGTATCTCTGCTCGTCCAAACTTATAAACTAGAAAAGATTGAAGTTTCCTGCAATATAAAACCTTAGTTGACAGATAAAATACTTTCCATAACCATAGAAATATATTTTTCAATTTACACAAGTCAACAATAAAGAAATTTCTTTATAAAAAGATATTCCATTTAATATAAACCTATAAGGAAATTATGCACTTTATTCATGGCAATAACAATATTAAATAATCATATAATTACTCAATAAGTCAGACAAAATCATTAAAACATGAATAAAACACTTCATTATTCAAAAAAACCATACCAGAACTGCACTGTGAACTGTCAAGAAAAATTCGTTACAATATTAAAACTAATGTTACAACACTAACCTGCATATTATAACTTAGACAATAATCAACACAGAATGTAAACATACTATAGTCCATGTAAACATATGCTTTCCATGAGTTTTGCTATGCAAACAAGGTCAATCATCAAAGTTATACACTAATGCTCAAAGACATAAGATGCTAACTACTAAGTGCACTACACATATGTGCATTAACAATCTCCTCCTTTAGCATCTTCTATTGCAAAACCATATTACCAATCAAAACATCATGTAAAGCATGTTTCCTTCTAAACAAATCCAGTTCACTTCACAATCGAGATTCCAAATAAACAACTACTTCCCTTGAGTCTGTTCTCCCACTTTGCATCAACATTAAGCTCTCCTGTAACTCAACTTCTCCAAAAACATTCTCCCTAAAATCAAAAGAAACAAATATGAAACAAATATGAATCAACCATTTCTCCCTCTTTTTGACATAAAAGGGCCAAAGTAATCACAACAAAACAAAACATAAATAGAGCAAATCAAACATAAGAGATCGAAAAATTTGAACAAATTTGATTCTATTCTTAACATCCTGTAAAAGATAAACAAAAGGGTTTTAAACAAAACACAGAGAGTAATGTCACGACAAGTATGGAGCCTATCTTAACATTCACCTAACAATTTAAACAAAACAAACCACAAACAAAAATAAAGTTCAACAACTAGAGCAATCTGAAAACAGTTTAACTCATTGAACAAACATGTTCAATGTTTCCTTCTCTTAGACTTGGATTGTGGTGTTGATGTAAATAACTTGTAAGCAGCTTCTAGTCCTACTAATCTTTCAAGTAACTACTAATATACCTTTTCCAACCTTTCCAAGGAAGACTCCATAGGCTGAGCTATTGCACTTGAGGGACCTGCTATCTGAGTGCTAGTTGAAGCAAGTATATTGCTCACTATAGGTTGTTGAACAACTTGCTTGGAGGTTGAAATTGAAGAAGCTTTTTTCTTCTTGTTTGAACTGATCCTCTTTCTCTTTGATGATTCCTTACCTTTTCCATCGTCTGTAACTCTTGACTTTAACCTAAATAGAACAAGGTTAGAACTAACACCAATAATAGTCTCATTAGGAAGAATCAGTGGATGTTGACTCTGCAACATATTAGTAATCCAGCAAGGAAACACAAGCTTTTGTGCTTTCTTCTCCCCATCTGCAAAAGAAGTGATATGATTATAGATGATAGCTTCCAAGTTAGTCTTAACACCTGTACCAATATCAACTAAAAATAAAGTTATCTGATCTGTCACTTGGAACAATTAATGGTTAATAACCAGTTGGTCATGACAATCTTGTGCAAAACAGAGCACTTCAAAATCAAACTAGAGGTTTTCAAGGAATTTGATTCAGGCCAGTCACTAATCTATCCTTGTAGCTTAGTTGTTACATCATCCTCTTCGTACTATTTATGAAACTCAGAGACAAACTAGGTTTTGAAGATCTTAAGAAAGTCTTTAATAGCCTAAGAGGAAAAATCATACATATAACCTCTTACATACACTTAGTGTTTTACAAACACATCCTTCTTCTCATCAATTATGTTAGTATAAAACTCTTCAACAATCCTAGGCACATATCTTTTGATATTTGTCACAGTATTCATCAATTTCTATTCCTGTAACACCTTAAACACACCTTAAGGCTTAAAAGTTATCACTTTAATATTTTTCTCAACAATAAAGTTTCTGCTTTGGTACACCTTAAACATGTTTTCATTTTCATTCTTAAAGAAATTAACAGAGCAAAACTTAGAAGAAATGTACCATTTTTCAGGAGTAGGTTCTGCGTTTTTTATAGGAACTGGTTTAGGTTCTTAAACTACCCTTTATTAGAAATGGGTTTAGGGTTGTCTTCAAACCCTTTTTCCTTACTAGATGATTCCTCCGAACCTTCATCTTCTGAGCTGGACTGTGATTCCTCTTAAGAAAATGATGAGGGAATTGTTGGTTGCTTGCTTTCCTTTTGTCTCAGTTACTACTGGAGTCGGTTCTAGTGGTGGAGGCAATGTAGAAGCTTGAACAGGTTGTTCTTGAGGTGGATTGTCGACCTCTATTGATTCACTAAGGTCCACGAAAGTTATACTTGGTTCATTATAGATAGTTCTAGTGCGATTTGACCTTCTGATTGGAGTTGAAGACTTGACCGATCCTCATGTCACCTTCATTGTTTCAGTCACGATACTTGTTCTTTGAGTAACAACACAGCCAAGATAGACAAACACACAAGAGGTGGTGGCAAAAAGTGAATGAGAGTGGTTAGTTTTTAATGTAAAACCCTAACCCTCTTATATATAGAGATTGACCATCAATCAGGAAATATCAACTTATGATTCAAAAAGATCTTATTTCCTTTTTTTCAAAACACCATTAAATTAGGAAATTTAAATTTTAAATTAGTTAAAATTTAAACTCCCACCCAATTAGGAAATCCGAAACTTAAACACAATTAACATAAGATTTCCCACTCAATTAGGAATCTGGTCAAAACAATCGGTTTTGAACAAAACTAGTAATTTCTTTAACCAACTTGCAAATTACAATAATCAAAATTTGACCCCATCAATTTTGTTCCCTTCTTCTGATTTCCCAAGAAAATAAAAATATTTTCTTTTTTGAAAAATATATTCAGCTCCCTATTAACACTCAAGCTCATATTAAAAAATAAGATTTATTGTAGTGCTGTTAGTCCATCTCTGTTAGATTTGTAGATCAACAGTGTAAATGTGTTTAAAAGACGAAAATGCCCTAAACTTTTATTTTGAAAAAAGAAAACTAAAAAATTTAAAAATAAAAAATAAATTTATATTTAAAAATAATTAAAAAAATTTTAAAAATAAAAATAACCATCTCTCTCTTTCTCTATCTCTCTACCTTCAACCCTCTCTCTCTCTCTCTTTGAATGCATCATTTGGGACGAACCCAGATGATGAATCTGGGTTGTAATCGAACCCATATGAGGTTTGGCGATGGGGTTCATCCTTGAAGGGTTTGAAGATGTTTGCAGATGATTGATTGGGTTTGATGATGTTTTGCATATGATGGGTTTGATGATTTTTAAGGTCTGTTCATGTTTGCAGATGATTTATTGGGTTCGATTGAAAATGTTTTGTAGATGTATGAAGCTGAAGTTTGCAGATGATTGAACCCAGTCACTGTGTGTGTGTCTCTCCACCTTCAACCCTCTCTTTCTCTCTTTCAATGCATCTTCCCTTCTCTCTCTTCAACTCTATTATTTTAAAAAGAAACATGAAGATGTTTAGGTTAGATCAAGTTCTAGGTTTGATCGAACCCAAAACATGAAGTTTTAAGTTCAATTGAATCCAAAACAATTAAGGGTTAGATTAAAAAAAAAAAAACTGCCTTTTCGTCTCTTATTTTGACTAGATTTTGATGATTTTGTTGAAAATGACTAGATTTTGTTGAAGATCAAACCCAGAACAGTTCTTGACCTTGTTATTGGTTGAAGATAAAGTTAGGATTGAGTGAGAAGAGAGAGACAATGAAAGGGATTGAATTAACAAAATTTATTTAAATTTTTTATTTTATTTAATTTTTTAACTATTTTCAAATTAATCTCCATATGATGAAAAAAAATTTTATTTGATTTTTGTAATTTTTATAATTTTTTTATTTTTTTAAAAATTAATCTCCACCATCTATCTTAATTTTAATTTTATTTTTTAAAAATTAATCAATGGAGATTTGATTAAATTTCATTTAAAGTTTTAAATTTTATTTAAATAGAAAAATTTTTAAAAATAAAGCCAAAAGATAATTTTACCCCTCAATCAATTAACTATAACGGAGATGAGCTAACGGCAGGGAGGCTAATTGTAACAAAATCAAAAAGTTTGCTCCGTCTGAACATAGTCTTAAATTGAATAAATAAATTGTAATTTACTCTAAATAATAATATAAGGAGCAAATTTTTTTTGTTTGACTTTTGTAGTTTTTTTTTGGTTGTGTATTGTTATTTTCATTTTCAATTTCAGAAATGAAGGTGACCTTTAGTGCGCCGATTGCTCAAAAACTATCAACTGGTCAGTCTAAATTGCAGTACTTGATTGACTCGGCCAACAATGCAGTCCCTTGTGTTTCGTTTGTGTTGTCACATGTGGTGGGCCGGTCAGCAATTTCACTTCTAGGGAGCCAGTTTGTTTTGTTTTATCTACGAAACAGTAATGAAATTTATTAAATACTGAATAGTGATTGAAACTTAAAATTTAAATGATATATATATATATATTTTCTCACATCCGAATGTACTGTAAAATTATTATTATTTTTTAAATTAAAATTATCTGAAAATTAGTGATTTGATATTGATACTTTTTTTATTAGTAATTATTATGAAATTTTATTTAATATAATACAAAAAAAACATAAATAATTATTTGCAATATTTATTTATAATTAAAATATGATTAAAAAGTATAACGGAATTAATTATATTTATATATTTAAATAAAAAAATGAAATTATGTATAAGTTGAATTATATTTAAAAAGCAACAAAAAAAAGTAAATGTTTAAATTGTAATTAAAATATATTAATCCAATTTTAAAAAATTTTGGGATGAGAGGGTTTTTTTATAAAAATATATATGTCATATAAGTATTAGGAAAAAATATTTATAATATAAAATTAGGATAAAATTAAAAATATATTATTTTGGGGAAGATAGACTTATAATAGAATATTTTAATGTAATTAAATGATTTATAATTAAGTTGAAAATCAAGAAGTATAATTTTTTTCCTCCAATTATTTTTGGGTAGTTTTAAGTAGTTTAACCACATAAAAACACAAACAAAACAGTTCCATTGATGCAATTCGACACCATTAAGTTATAAGTGGAAAAAACAAATAGCTTCTAGGTCATTTGAATAATGAATGCTAATCGTGTTATCAGTTAGTACTTCAAATAATGAATGGGCAGCTTCAAGTACAAAAAATTATTTACATGTGGCATTTGTTTTGAAATCTTAGATCAAGCAGCGTATGATAAAAAGCAAAGCTTACTTTTCATATTAACTAACAGTCACGTACATTCCACAAAGAAACCTGTTTTGTTATCTAGATCTGATCAACCGGAGACTAGTCAACTGAAAATCTAATGCTTGGTTGAAACATTTTAGAGACTACATGAGTTGGGGTTTAGCCCGGAGTCTAACCACAAACTTTAACATGACAACACAAGAAAATTAATTATAATTTTTTTTTTTAATTATAAAAGATTAAAGTACGGTCAAAAGACAAAAACATCCCCGGATGTGTTCAAATTGACTATCTGTTGATTAATCATTGACTAGTCTAAACTAACTAAAGGTTGGTAATTTATAATAAACATATAAAGGTGAGTCCATTTGGGAAAGTGCAGGGGAGGGAGAGTTGTGATGCTTGAATAGAATGGCGAGGATGGAGATTGGAGTATCAGATGGGTTGCTAGGGACAATTGTACCAATAGTAGTGTATTGGGTGTATTCAGGAATATATGTAATTCTTGGATGTTTTAATGGGTTGGAGAATGATAGGTTGCACTCTAGAAAAGATGAGGATGAGAAGAATCTGGTCTCCAAAGCTGCCGTTGTCAGAGGTGTTCTTCTTCAACAATTGCTTCAGGCTATCGTCTCCATTCTGTTGTTCACGGTATTCTTTTTTTTTTTTTTTTCCTATATGTGTTTTATTTTCTTGGATGGTTGATTTATTAAAATTGGAAGGTTAATTTTGTTTTTGTTTTTTTTTTGTTTTTTTCTTTTGGTTTTCTTGATTTGCAATGTTTGGCTATGATTTGGAAGATTGTTATATGAGATTTTAGGTCTCTGGTTTTGGAAGTTATTTGTGGGGTTGTTTTAGTTGTAGCCAATTTCAATAATTTGAATCCAAATTTTGCATACTTGTATACATGCAAAGGGCTGTATCAAATTTTGTTGTACGTGAGCACTTAAGATATGTATTTATATGGCTTAGCTTGGTCATTAATTGGACGTGGGAATTATGGAAATTGTATTGGTTTTGTTTTGTAATTATGATAGTTATTTAGTTTGGTTGAAGCCTTAAAAGTATCGGAATTTTATGGCATTAGCTAGTTGACCATATATAGTTTTTTTTTTTTTTTTTTATAGAAAAAAAAAAAAAAAAGGCTTATGCTTGATAGAGAAAGTGATCCAGAAAGGAATAGTTTTGGAGATTGATACGAGTAAAAATAGCTCAGTCGAACCCCCAAAAGGAGAATTGCGAATAGTAGTTTTCCTTGGTGATGGAAAATTCTCCTGCTAGGTTTTATTAGGAAATTCTTCCAGCCTCTGCTAATTTGGCAAATAAAGAATCATTTGAACAAATCATTTGAATAAAGGACAAATTAATAGATATAGATCAAATCATCAAACGAAAGATATTAAGCCTAACAAACATAACATGCCCTTCATTTTCACAAGAGAATAGCAGAAAAATGTCATATTGAGTTTGGTTAAAGAAACGTGTTCCTTAATTTCAAATATCATAGAATCAGCTACTTAAATTATGCAGTTTTGTATCACAGCCTCACTCTACATTCTTAGAGATGTAATAGCCAATGTGAATGATGGTACTTGTAGGGGATTTTTGTATTGCTTTATTTGGCATCATAACTTGCTGCCAACTGTGTCTTTTTTTTTTTTTTTTTGGAAATTTCAAAAACCTACCTATTTTAAAACTAAAAATCATTTTTATCCCTCTTAAAAGAAAATTTGTTTTTAGCCCTTCAAACAAATAAATTACACTCAATACTCTGTGATTCAAAAAAAGTCATTGTAAGTAAAATTTCAAAAATACCGTGATAAGAGGAGTGTGACTCCCATCACACTTGCCTCCCATCACACACAAGTGTGACAGGACTCTCAAGCGTAATGGGAGAGCCAGCGTAACAAGAGAATCCATTGCGCTTGTCTCTCGTCATGCGAGGTTCTCCCATGAAAAGAGGCTCTACCATCATGCTCAAGGATATTTTGATCAATAAGAGATGCTAGATGCAATTAATTTGTTTGAGAGGTTAAAAACAAATTTTTTCTTGGAATAGGCTAAAAACAATTTTTTTTTTTATTTTAATTTGAGTAATTTTGAATTTTTCTCTTTGTTTTCTGTCTTTACTATTATATATTTTTTTCATCTATTATTGTTGACATCAATTGTTGTTTACATTAATCGTTGTTTACATACAAGTATTCATTTATGTTGTGCCCGTTATAGTTAATGTTTATATAGAAGGAATAATTCTATTTTTTGCCTTGTAATTTGATATAATAGCCAAAAAACCCCCTAACTTTAGAAATTGCTAAGGATCCCCTTCTAATTTATAAACATAGCCAAAAAAAAAACCCTGTTGTTTAAGAAAATAGCCAAAGAAACCTTACCATCAATTTGGATATTAAAAGTCAATATTTAACCATTAATCAAGAAGGACAAAACCGTTAATCCATTATAACATAAGTTAAAAAAAATTTTAATCAGATCTGCACCATTCATCTTAAGATGGACGTGGAGATTAATTTTAAAAAATTTAAAAAATTTATAAAAATAAAAGAAATCCATAAAAAATTAATAATTTTTTATGAATATTAAAATCTCCATCGTCCATCTCAAGATGGATGATGGAGATCAACTGATTAAAAAAAAAAAAAAAAAACAAATTAATTTTCATCCACCTCACCACTACTCTCTCTCTCTCTCTCTCCTTTTTCTTCTTCTTCTTCTTCTTTTTACTTCTTATTCTCTTTCTTCTTCTGCTTCTTTTCTTCATTTTCTTATCCTTCTTCTTCTTCTTCTTCTTTTCTTACTTTTCTTCTTATCTTAGTCTCAAACCCCATCATCATCTGGGTTTGATGATGAACTCAAATGAAATCTAGGTTCGATCGATTCATCTTCGAATGACCCCAAGTCGCCCAAGTTCATTCGAAGTTTTTTCAAATTTGGGTTTCAAAACCTAGATCTGGTTCATTTGGTTTTGAAACCTAAAAGTCGACGATCTGGTTTTTCCCAGATCGTTGACGACCTTTATCTTACCAAATAAAGATAAAATTTGTTTTTCATTTGTTTTTTTCATTTTTCATTTGTTTTTCATCTAGTTTTCTCTTTTTTTTTTAAGTTTATTAATTTTTAAAATTTGTTGATGATGGTGATAAATTTGTGTTGATGTTGATAAATTTGCGTTGATGTTGATAACATTGATGATGGTGAAGAATGGGATGATGTTGATGAGGGTGATGAATGAGATGATTTTGATGATGTTATGTCGATGATGGTCAGTTAGAGGTTAGATCTCCATCATCCATCCAATCTCCAGATTGAATCTCCATCGTTCATCCATCTTGATGGACGGTGGAGATTCAATCTGGAGATTGGATCTCAAAAAAAAAAAAAAATTGAGTTTTTTTTTTTAATTTTTTAAATTTTACTTTTGATTATTTTCTGAAATGATGCCCACCATCCATCATGGTAATGGACGATAGAAATCCCATAGTAAATTGAATTAATATTAATATTTTTAAATTAAATTAATATTACTATTTTTCAATTACATTGTAAATTTATTTTTATTAAATTATATTTTTCAGTTTTTTTTTTCTATAATTGAGGGGTAATTTATTCTTTTCGTATACTATCCTTGTCAAAATTCACTGGTAACTGACGGAGTTAAAAGAAGGGGGAAAATGGAATTTCAACAAATTAGAGGGAGCAATTAGCGATTACATCAAACAATGGCGGAAAATTAGAATTCTCCCCATATAGAAACTAGATTTATTAAATCATTGATGGTGGAATGTTGGTTTTGCACAGGTAACAGGATCTGACACCGAGGCCAACGCTGATCAACCCTCGTCCCTAATTGTTTTAGCTAGGCAGTTTCTCATGGCCATGTTCGTAATGGATACATGGCAATATTTTATGCACAGATACATGCACCACAACAAGTTTCTGTATCGGCATATTCATTCTCTACATCACCGGCTTGTTGTCCCCTATGCATTTGGAGCTCTATACAATCACCCTGTGGAGGGGCTTCTCATCGACACAGTTGGGGGAGCCTTATCTTTTCTCCTCTCTGGTATGTCACCTCGATCCTCCATCTTTTTCTTCTCCTTTGCTATCATCAAATCAGTGGATGACCACTCTGGGCTATGGCTTCCTGGAAACCTCTTCCGCATGTTCTTTAGAAACAATACTGCATACCACGATGTCCACCATCAGCTTTATGGCAGCAAGTACAACTTTTCACAACCGTTTTTTGTCGTGTGGGATAGAATTCTTGGAACCTACATGCCCTATTCACTTGAAAAGAGAGCAGGTGGGGGCTTTGAACCACGGCCTATGAAGGTTTACAAGGACAACTGAGCTTTACACTAGGAACATCAGTTATTTTTTTGAAAGACTCTATGTTATGATTTGATACTTGTATATTTTGAGAATTAAATTTATATTTGATAATATAGTAAGGCAAGTGTAACGATAATTATGTTGTTTTTCAAATGTTAAACATATTTTAATTTTTATATATTAAGAATAGTATAATTTACTATTTAAAAAATATATATATATATAATTTGAATGGATTGAATATTTCATACTAAAGTTCTTTTCATAATGAGAACGAATTATTTTATTTACTCTAAAATGATGAGTCCATGCTTTTGCTTACGAATTAATGGACCCATTTGTGTCTTGGAACACGCATTTATTGGAAACAGCTTGGTGACAAGTCAGAGAAAATGATACCACCAACCCACCTTCCACCAAAAAGATAATGTATCAACTAAAACAATTTTTATAAGATTCATTTTTTATAGTAACCAAGAACATTTAATATGAGAGCATTAGTTAGCGCAAATTTTTATTTGATTAGAGGTGTGCGACAGATTGGATCCATTATAGTTTGCAAAATTTATTACTTGATTCCATCTAGTTATAATTGAAATATGATTTAACTATAATTTGGATCAGATTCAATCTAATTCGATTACGAATAAGGATTCTCATTTTTTTGTTAATCTTTCGATAATTTAGTAACACATTAATATAAACAATAATAAATAGTCAAGATTGTTTCATTTTTTCTCTCTTATACATCGCTCAAACTTAAATTTCTCTCATAAAAAGATTAACACAAACAAAAAATTGATAAAGAATCTTTTGTCCAAAAAATAGACCACAGTTACTACAAAATATCTTATGCTATATGCGTGAAGAGCGGTTTTGGCATTAGTGATCTGGTACAATGAGTCTAGTCAACTTATTCTCATTATAATTCTTCCTTTTTTTTTAATTTAAATTATGTTATTTACAAAGGCAAATATATTTATAGAAATCGCTTTCTACTATTTCTCAAGCAATACAGAACAGTTCCGCAATTAAATCCTGCATTTTGGAAATATTCTGGACCCAAAACAACTTCGAATCTAGGATATGTGTCACTCTAATTGGACAAGTACCACAGCATTTGACCTAGCTTGTTAGTTAACAATCAATATATGTTCAGGCACACTACCATGATCAGTTATTTTTTACATATATCTATTCATTTACATACATAAACATTTTCCACTCACAATATTTATAGATGCAATCCAGTAACTTGCGAGTAATGCATGAAAAATGATAATTATGATGATCATGATCATGAATGTGGAGCAATATTGCAGTAATTTTACACCTTGATAATGACATAAATATTATTGGATTCATCAGTTATCAAATTTCTCCCGCAAATTATGGTGATATTATTTTTGGAGTAGAGAGAGAGAAAAAAAAAAAGCTGGACCAGTCAAAAAACAAGATGCCTCCCCATTAA
This sequence comes from Nephelium lappaceum, assembly GCA_021234005.1. Taxonomy (NCBI): domain Eukaryota; kingdom Viridiplantae; phylum Streptophyta; class Magnoliopsida; order Sapindales; family Sapindaceae; genus Nephelium; species Nephelium lappaceum. Next base: position 4,086,181 of record CM038003.1, read on the forward strand.
CCCTAATTTTCCCATCTGTGACAGTAACGTTTTTTACTTAACTGTCTATATAATAGTTGTCTGTAAATTTCCCACAAGAAAACAAAAGCGGAATCATATCTACCAAAATCTGTCTGTGTGCATGCACATCTTAGCTATATCTATTATCATCACTCATATATGATCAGCTTGAAACCTCATCCAAGATTTTGTATCTTCTTACCTTGTTCCTGAACTCTGGTTTTGTAGTGATCACTCTATTGTTTACCTCCTTTGACCTTGTTCTCCTCAGCTTCTCTTCTAGAGCACCGTTTGTTATGATTCGTTTTCAGGTCGATGGTGATCTCTCTGGTGATCTTTGTTTCTTGATTGGTTTATTGAGTTGCAACTGGAGACTGCTTGTTTTGACTTTTAGACTGTGGTGACCAAAAATCACCATACCCACAACGGGCCTAAATTATGCCATTGTAGACCAGCCCAGTAGATCAATCTACCCAAATCTAGAGGTCCAAAGTCCATGTCAAATGGATAGCCCAATGACTTAGTTGATCCAGCCCATGATTCAAGGGCACAAAACATATTGCGGTAGGCTAACCCAGTAATTCGGTCAACCCGATCCAAGCCCAAGAACCACTGTTCTTACTTTGACTTATACACGATCAATACTAACCTATTTGCAACTCCTTCCTACAAAATAGGGAGATGGTTGAATGAGACTCAACTATATCACCACTGGAAATCTAGGGATAACCATGATGGCTATTTTCTAGTGCACAAAATATACATATAGGAAACACATGTATTATACATGGTCCGTAAGTAATACACGATGAGTAGAGTATCGTTTCTCTGAGGATTGTCCAAATTACATATGTTAATTACTAAACCAATCAAGACTAAACCTTATCCAAACTATCAAATTAATAAACTGTGAAATTAAAATAAAAAATGACATAAAGTAAAAGTAAAAAGAAACAAATAATTAAACTAAATCACAACCAATGGAGATTAGATTCTAGAGTTACTATTTCACCCTATCAATTCACTCAATCTATATTTCTACCATTGTTAATTTATTCATATCTTGTGATTGATCGAGTATTTCTGAACTATCCACAAACCTCTTCCAAATGGTTGAGCGGACTTACTTAATCACTTTATCGACTATATTCTTATGACAGTCAGTTAACTTAGGCACATTACGTATCAACTACTCATTATGACCACACAAACCACACAATTATATACCTATCTCTTGCAATCTATGCCATCCTTTTTCAAATCTAAACCATTAATGCCTTTTCCAAGTGCATTCATGGTTATTTAATCTCTTAAACTATTGTTCAGTTAATTCAAGAGCATTGCACACAAAATAGAATAGAAGACACTAATGAGAATTTAATAAAAACAATAATATAAAGGTGAGTTTCATGATTAGAGTTACATTGTAACCCTAAATCTTAGATCTGTTTTATCATCATCAATTTACAACATAATAATCCCAAAAAATCATCTAAAAACATAAATTAAAATAATAAAGTCAAAGAGTAAAAGAATTGCTCATAAAACAGAGTGATTCTCCTTATTCCTAAGGGCAGATTTGACTTCACAAACTTAAATCTCCCTGTTTTCTTTGTTGTTTCAAAAATAATCTTCAATAATGTTGAAGTATTCCTCCAAAATATTGATGATGAAATGTTGTTGGCTCCTTAAAAGTGTCTCCAATGGTTGCTATGGGTCCATGGTTAAGGTCACTAGAATTTATTGAGGGGCTCTTAAAATAATATAATTTTTTGCTCTAGAACCAGCCGTTCAACCCACCTTTAAACCTTTATCACAGGTCTACAACACTTTTGCTCTTTACCTCCCTACTAGATGAATTTTACATTGTAAAGCAAGTATTTGTAGGCTTGAGGGACGACATTTTTTCTCTCAATTAATTGTACAAATCGTGAGATTCTCTCATTGTTAATTGATGCTTTGAATGACAAGATTTTTTACTTTGAAAATCACTTTGTATCGCATTATTTTCTTTAAGATATTCTATTGCAATTGATGTTCGATTCGAATTATTTTCTACGAGATTTTCTATTTGTAGCACAATATTTTCTAGACTGAGATATGCGTATCAGAATTCATCACCACGACCCTCTCCATTGCTGTCAATACTCGCAGCTCATTAGAAAGCATCAACCGTAAGAACAAGGCTTGTTGTCCATCTTCACTACCTCCCGCAAGCCTTACCCGCGAGTGTCATGCTTATAGGTCCCCCTTGAGCCATGACCGAGAGCTACATGCTCATAGTTAAGACTTGTTTCCCTTTGTTGTCCCTTCTGACATAAGGATACGTTGCACTCTTTCATTCACTTTTCTGATAAAGGGACACGTGATCAGTCAACTCTCTTTGCTATCCCCTTTGATCTAGGGACATGTAACGCTTTCTCATTCATCGATCTAATAAAAGGGCATATGATCAATTAGCTTCTTTTGTTGTCCTTTCTAACATAAGGACACGTGACACTCATTCTTTCGTGGTTCTGACAAAAAGGCACGTGATCAATCAATTCCCTCTGCATGTCCCCTTTGACATAGAGACACATGATGCTTTCTCATTCATTGTTCTGATAAATGGGCACATGATCGGTTAGCTCCCTTTATTGTCCTCTCTAACATAGGGACACGTGACACTCTCTTGTTCGTCGTTCCGACAAAGGAGCACATGACCGGTCAGCCCTCTTTTTTTTTATCCCTCTGACATAAAGACATGTGGTCGATTCTAGGCTTTTCCTTTTTCCTCTACAAATTAGGACTTGTCATCCTAAGTGTCTATCCCATATAAGCCTACTATCAAACCTGAACTTCCTACCCCTCTAACAATGCAAGAGTTATCGTATGACAAGAAAGCTTATTTCAATTTCAAGGTGGAGTTTCCCTTTGGTCTGCCTTTCCCTCCCTTGTCTTGGGTATTTTGGTCTAATGTTAGGATGGATGATCCTGGTTTTATTGTGGAACTAATACGGAAAGGATGATCTTGGTTTAATATTTTCTCCTCTTTTTTATTAATTTTTATTGTGAAACATTGAACTGATACAGAATGGATTATCTTGGTTTTTTAATTTGGATTTTAGTGATGAATTACTGAATCCGTGTAAAACCAACAAAATAGATAGGATCGAACCCACCCAACACTAGTTGGTTAAGGTCGGTTTTCCCCCCTAAATTGAGTTGGGTCGATTTCCAATTTGGAACACTGAAAATAGTAGGTTTCGATTCAATTTTGTCCAAAACCAACTTGACTCAACCTTGGCCCTCCTATAATGACTGAGTCGGACGCCATTATGCCTCTTCGAACCCTTCTTTAAAGGCTTCTCCTTTGGGCTTATCCTAAGGACTAACCTTGGATTCATCCTTGGAATTCCCTTACTAGCTGACTAAGCTTCCACCCTAGCTCCCTTGGCTGACTTTTTAATGGTCTTTATGGTTTGAGTCCATTTTATTTTTATGAGGCTAATTTCCTCTCCAACCAAAAAAAAAAAAAAAAAAAAACTAATAATTTGGAAAAGGAAAAAGTCATGCAAATCCAATTCACTAACAGCCATCACTTGAGATCTCTATCACAACATTGGAGATCATTGTTTCAATAAAGGTCTTGTTGATTAGGATCCCCATCATGGGTAGAAAACCTAGCAATGGTATCTTCATCCCCATGATGGAGATCCCAAGTGATGATATCTCCATCGATAATGGAGACCTTATTACCTAGGATCTCCACTAGCAATGGAGATCCTAGGCATTGAAACCTCTATCTTTGTTGACATTCTAGATGATGATAGATGGAGACTCGATCTCCATCATCTTTTTTCCTTTAATTTTCAAATATATATATTTTTTGTTTTTCACTTTTTTTGTTTCTTTTTTTATCTCTATTGTTCATCATAAGAGATCCATCTTTTATTATTATTATTATTATTATTATTTTATTTCTAAATTTTTATTTTTCTAAAATTTTTGTTTTTATTAGATTTCCATCATTCATATGCATCTTGGAAATGGATGCTAGAGATCTAATATTGTTTTGCATTTTTCATAATTTTTTAATTATTTTTAAAATTAAAAATTAGGATTAAAAAGATACGTTCGGTGCATAGGATTATATTGAATGTGATTGGATAAGATTGGATAAACACTGTAACATGTTTGGTGCAATTGAGATCAGATTGTATTTAGCGAAATTAATTTAATTTGATCAATTTTTAAATAAAATAATGAATTATCTTTAAATAAATTTAATATAAATAATAAATAATAAAAATAGAAACTAATTAAATATAATACATTTTTAAATAAAATTAAAAGATTTGAATTTATAAAACTATTTTAAACAAAATTTATAATTATAAATATATTTAATATTATCATATTAATTTATTATATTTACTAAAAATTATTTTTTTTATACAACATTAAAAATTAATTAAAAAATTTAAATACAAAAATAAAATAAAACAAAAAGAGAGAATCCCGCTCATGCGAGATTCCTGAAACCCACCAAAATCCTGCTCATGTAGGTAATTATGTGGGGCCCGATTGGGCCTGGAAAGGAAAACTTCTCGTTGCTTGTCGAGCCCAAATGTTGGATTTTGTGGGATGGACAATTTCTAATCCATCCCCACAAAATCGCGGGTCCTCCAAATGGGCCCTTGCTGACATGAACTTTAACTAATGTGAGGGGAGGTCGGTGTAAATTAATGAAACAGTGGTATCCCTTTGTTATTAGGCACCTGGTTTTAGTTTTAAAGAGTAGATAAGTGTCAACACGGTGGTAATTGGTATGCGTGCAAAAAAGCTACAAAAAAAACTCCTATAAATTCCATATTTTGCCGATCAAAATTACATTACGTGTCAACACAAACTTTCTGGGTTCATCTCAAATTTTTCCCTGAAAGGCACCAAGAAGATCCTCCTAGCTATCTCAACTCGAACCATGGCAGCAGATTTAGACATGGAATTATATGGCTTCAAAAACAGACCTTCGAGTCTTCTCCATTCAGTCTTCATGTACACGGTGAACATGGCCGCAAAGACTCTTGTTTCAGTGGCTCAAAACTCGAGAGCTGGAAACATAGACAAGTGGAGAACAAGAGATCATTTGAGGTTCATGGTCATGCTCATGACCTGGCTTGCTGTCTGGATTCTGAGGGTTTTGATGGATCACTTCCCTATGATCACATCTTCCTCATGTTATCATCTTGGAGGGTTCTCATCCGTCGGATTATTAGACTGTTTGTCATTGTCATCGTTATCATCGTCATTGTCCTTGCCATCTTCTGGTTCTTCTTCACTAGATTTAGTTCTCTATGAAGGATTTGATGGTCCCTCTGTTAAAGCACTTGGTAGAGCACTAACACATGTAAGTCAACTTTAAATTGATTGCTTTCTTTGTTTCTTTCTTTTTCTTGCTCTAATTTTAATGTGTAGACTGATTCATCTATTGTATCCATGCTGGTTGATACTCATTTTACTGTTTAATTAAACAATGGCGCCCTCCCTTCTGTGAATGTTCATACAAAAACGTACCCAAAATTTCATAATTGGGATACATATAATTCATGTCGTTTTATTAATTTAATTATTTTTATATTTATATTTGATGATAACATCATCGTTATCATAAAATATTTCAAATTAGCTAGTTAAACGCTGTTTGTCATGACTTTAGGGGAATATTAAGAAGTTCGTAAATTTTTTCGGGTGCTTAGGTTCCGTTTAATACTACTTCTTAAAATAGATATTTTATGAATAAATTTTTTAAAAAGAATTTATTGATCGTTTGGTTATCAATTAAAAAAATACAGTATGTAAAATTATCATATGCTTGTTTAAAGGTTTTAGAATTTGGTAGCTACAGAAGTTTTAAAATTCATAAAAACTTTTACTAAAAATTAATAAAAATCTTTTACAATTCTAACAAGCACAAATTAGCTAAATAATTCTAGAAATCTCTTATTATAATATAAGAAGTCTTAAAATTTGAATCTAATGCATATCAGATGTATAAGGGTTTCGATTTACGCTGAAATATTGTGTAGTTGGTATCATTATAAAAATTGCCATTTAACTTAAGGCTTGTTACTTCTCTCGACAAACAAAAGCCTCAGGATACACGTCACTCCTTTTCCTACATACACAAAATCCCCAATGTAAATTACAGAAGAGACCTGTAACTGGGAATATGTATAAAAGAAGTCATTTAATCACCCTTGTCACGTTATTTATTAGGGTTTCATTTATATTACTATCATTCATGTCTTTTGAATTTCTTTTTTGAGTCTAAGAATTACATGATATTAAAAGCTGATTTTTAGACTCCCTTTAACATTATTTTAAATGAATAGTATAACTATTTTTCCACTAAATGAGGTAAATGTGGATAATTTAACTCATAGATCAGCATGCTTGACTTTCTCAACTCAAAGTCCTCAAAGAGACCTGTTTTAGGAAGATGTAAATCTCGACTGTATTTTTCTTGATTCGTTTTAATGAATTCATGTTTAACTTAAAAAAATAAAAAATAAAATTCCTCAAATCCTTAATCGCTAAGGTAGTTTGTATTTGTGTGTATATATATATATATAAAGGACTGTTTTAATGTAAGTATTGGAATACTAGACCCCTATCAGTGGCCATTGCACCTGTCTGAAATCCAAAATCCTGGACCACTTAGAAGTGAATTCCAAATAAAACTCATGTGGCGACGTTTAGCACATGATTGACACATGGTCTGCATGCACGTTTTTATTACTCCAGAACTCTGCCACGTAAAACTAGCTTGTACAGAAATTTTATCACTATCTTCGTATCTAATTATTTCTCTATTCCTCTAGAAAGAATAGTCGTTTCTTGTGGCAGCGTAGCTTCTCTGTTGCTTACATTCTTCTATTAAAAGACAAAATTCATATATCAGACTGGTTTCAGTTTGGATAGAAAAATTTCCACGTTAAGAGGACCACTAACTCTTTTCTAATATTAGTTAACTGATCTCTTTTCATTGTTAATCAATCTGTGATAGCTTTGATTAGTGATTATTCATGAATTAATTTATTGCACTAAATTCAATTTTTTCTCCCTTTTTTCTTTTTTTTAAAAAAAAAAAAAGAATTCTCCTCTTTGAATTGTTTCCCATGTACAAGACATATCTTATACCGAATGACATTTCTGTGCATGCTTAGTAGTATAGAAAACAAATATTTTATGCTTTGGCTCCACAGAAATTTAGATATGATATCATACTTGATCAATTAAACTAACATAACTTTGTGCTATAAGACTATATTTGCTATGCTAAATTAAATAAGATCGATAGCATATACCATCCAATTTAATTGGATTGAATGGAATTGAATTAGATTAAATATAATACAGTTTTTTATTTGGTATACTATGAGATTGAGTTAAATTGGATTAGATTGTATAAAATTATTTTTTGATAAAATTAATTATTTAACTAAAGTAAATTAAAATTAGTATAAATTATTTTATAATTAAATAAAAATATTTACAAATAATTTAAATACAAACCTGACAATCATAATATTTTGAAATATTTAATTTAATTTTAAATTATGATTAAATAAATAATATTATGTTAGGGAGAGAGAAATGTAAAGTTAAATATGATTTGTATCAAAACAAGTACCATTTTTAATATTATTTTTAGCCGGTAAGCATAGTATAGAAAACTCTATAGGCATGGCCGGTTCAAAGGGCAGACGAGTGAGACAATTGTGTAATGCCTCATCTTGTTACCTTAAATTTGGGCCTCATTTTGTTCTCTTTTATACAATTTAGGCTTCAATTAGGCCCCATTTTGATAAGTTTTCTATAATTTGGACGCCACTTTATTAGGACCTCTGGTCTATTTAATTAAATATTTATTCTATAATTTATGAATTTCAACAGTTGTATTCTTATTTTTGTATTCTCATACAAAGCAGTTATTGATTGTGTAATCTAATTTAATATAAGTTAAAGTTACTGTTAGATATTTTCTTAGGCATAAAAATTGATATATACTGTCCAATTAATTTTTAAATACTTTGTAATTTGTCATTCTTATAGTTGGAATCCAATAATAATAATAATAATAATAATAATAACAATAATAATAATAATAATAATGGATATTATCAAAATAGCCCCTGAAAATGAAATTAATGTGAAACAACACTTTTTTATGTTAAAAAATTGGGTTTAATAATAATATTTTTCATTTTAAAATAATAATAATTATTATTATAAAAGAATTAAACAAAGATAATTCCCATAAGAATTAGAGATAAATTAAGCAACACAATAAAAAAAAAAGTGATATTAGAACAAATATTGACTTATTCTGAATTTATTTTTGGCTTAGATTTGGCTGGAAATTAAAAATTCTAAAAGAAATTTTAAATGAAAATAATATGCTCCTTAAAATGTGTAATTATCAATTTTTTATTCTGAAAATGATTAATGAAAAATTGCACTAAGCATAACATTATTAATTTAAAATTTTCAACTAAGTCCTTCAACCCTCTTGAGCCACTAATTTCGTATAACCATTGTTTTGTCCAGTTGGGTGTCAGTGTTATAACTAATGCTCCAAAATATTGTTGTTTGAGGGCTTTATTACTAGGATCCATCTATAATCCATGTGAGAGTATTTGTGCTCTTTTTGATAAATTTGATATGTTTTAATGTTTGAACTAGTGTATTATATTTAGATCTCATTAAAATACATGTAAAGTTTAGTTCTTGAGGTGGATGCATGCATGCTTGCAGATTCTGGGGCTTCTAAACGAGATCCCAGCACCATCAAGCAAATACCAATTCGCAATGACAATGGCTGACAGAATAATGCATGGAAATGCACGTGAAAACCTTGTAGAACTCCTCGAAGTGAATCGGAGTGCTTTATCCTCTGCATTTGCGCGTACTTCATCACTTCTCCACCGCTCTTTACGAAGCAAAGACGACAACGGAGTAACACGCACCCTCAAGGCCCTTCCTTTTGGGTCTTATATAGCTCCATATTTGAAGGGACTGGGATTTTGCGTGAATGCGGTGTTGTCACCATGGGTGAACAATGGCTCGTCCTGGCTGAGGAAAGTGGGTGGTGAAGTGGAGGACAGTCCAGTGATGGCGGAGAAGCTGGCTCAGGAGTTGTTGTGGATAACCAACAAGCTTAGAGTTTATGGGGGTGTGCAACGTGCTTTGGTCCAGTGGAGTTTCTCCTCTGGTCTTGCTTCTTTATCTCTCACTGCGAATCCCAGGGTCCAAGGACTGCTCCTTAACATCTCAGGTTTCTCTCTCTCTTTTGGTCTTTATTAAACATTAGAGTTTCTCTCTCTCTTTTGGTCTTTATTAAACATTAGAGTTTGACTGTCTTACTGGTTGTGTAAGGTTGTTTATCTATTAATAATAACCCTTCGATTAGTTGTAAGGATGGTTATTGAAGAATATTCGAAGGTTGTTATTAATTGACAACCTTATCTAATTAGTAAGCAAGTTATATCCTATTAATTAATTAGTATATAATTTTTGTGACTAAATTCTAGAAATTAGCATTAAATTAGAGTAAGTTTTCAAACTAGAAGGAAACTTGCAAAGCTCATTTTAAAAGTAGTGTAGTATGTATCTAGGACTACTATCAGCTTTATTGGTTATCAGTTAGTTGGACCAAAGATGAGCCTCCTTCGAAAACGAAAGAGATAATATGATACATTTTCAACTTTTTTGCGTTTGATGTATTCAAATCCAGTGGAGTTCCAGCATCCACTAGTATTCTAATAACTTAGATGACAAATTTTTAGAAAATGTTTCTTCAAAATTAGACAGATGTTTAGGAGAAAGTATTGCAAATGCGAGGAAAGTTCCAAGGAAGGAAAAAGATTACTCACCAACTTCCAAAACTAAGGGAGAATGTGGTTTCTAATTTGAAACCATATATTCTATTAGTATTTAGTTAAATTAAACATAAAGAAATTAAATCGATAGTATTTTGTGTTTAGTTGAATTAAACATAACGAAAGTCAACATTATATTTATACAACCAATGTCTTTTACTGGTTATAGTAATTACCTAGCTTGTAACGATCTAGTGTAATAATTAATATTAATATATAGAGGAAGTTGAGGTTGTTTAATAGTAGACTCTTAATTCATGTCAAGGTTCTTGAGTTTAAATTATATCTTGTATACTGAACTTCGAAATTCGTATTCATTTTAATATTTATTAATAAATATTTTAAAGAACATAAGAAAAAGATGAGAATTCAGCAAGGTGGCATGCAGCATCAAATGTTAAAATTGATGAAATTCAACATTCAACAATTATTTCCCACGAAAATGAAATATATGGACAGACTTACAGTACATCACTATTTCACAGCCAGCTAAAACTTCGGTTTCTTTCTTATTTTTCTTTTGTGTACAGCTATATTATTTGGAGATCTATATAGAGAAAATAAAAAAGTATCAAGTGAAGTGAAGTTTAGGTTGCTAGTGTTATGGCTTCCTCTGCTTTGTCATGCAAACAATGGAGTTGCATATCCAGTTTTATCAAGCTTTGAAAAGATGGAAATAGAGAGAGAAATGGACGAGGTTATCTCTACCTTACCAGCCATGGATCAAGAAATCATCCTCACAAATTGGTTTCAAGATTTCACTGTTTCGGCCTCTGAATGGCCCAATCTCCAAATATCGTATGATCGTTGGTGCCAATCTGCTCGCCAACTTGTTAAACAGTAAACTAGATGCATGCATACATGAATGCTGGACCCCATGTTAATGCTTTGTTTTATGATGTTTAATTAGAGTGCTTACATGTTAATTATGATTAGTAGCTTTACTTTGTTAGAAACTTGTAGAAGATTCATGCAGATGTTATAATTGTGTGTAAATCTTCTACAATATTTATAGAGCCTTCCACCCTTTTTTTAATTATTTTCTCTTCTCTTTTAATTTTTAATATTATTCTATAGATCTGTAACTAATCAAATATTTCTTATCTTTTAGTTAAATAAATTATCATTTGAATTGTTCTTTTACATTGAAAAGATATTGGGAAAAATCTAAAACACCTTTTGAAATGGAAAGTATTGTCAGTCATTTATCCCAACTTTTGAAAACATTAGTAAAAAAAAACCTCTTATTGTTAGTCCAAAAGTGGTTACATCCAAAAATTAACTGGTTTTGTGATAAATTCATGAAAAGATGAAAATGACTTTACTATATTGAAAATTTGAAAAATAAAATTTAAATACAATTAGCTTTCAAAAAAATTAAATATAATTACTTAACATTTAATAATTAAAATAAAATAAATAATTAAAGGAAAAAATCTAAAAAGTTCTTGAAATAGTAAATAATTTCAATTTATCCTAACTTTTCAAAATATTAGCCAAAAAACCCTTACTGTCTACCAAAAATGGTTTTCATCCAAATTTTTACTGGTTTTGTGAAAAAAAAATAATAATAATAAAAGAACAAAACACCCTTACTATATTGAAAAATTTTAAAATAAAAAACAAAAAAATAGTCAATTACCAAACTATCATTTCATAACCAAAATAAAAATATATATATAAAAAAATAATAAAATTTTTTAAATTTTATAATTAAATTTATATAAAAATAAATAAATAAATTACAATTTTAATAATTGAAATAATAATTATTATTAAATTAGAATTAAATTAAAAAAAAATTCTATCAGATCTCATAGTCCATCTTAAGATGGACAGTGGAGATTAATTTAAAAAAAATTAAAAAATTAAATCGAAGATCTTCATTAAATATTAAAAAAAATGGAGAAAAAATTGAAGATCTGGGTTCATTAAATAAATTTAAAAAAAAAAACAATTTTGAAGAAAAAAATTGATCTTCAAACGATCTTCATTCAATTAAAAAAAAAAAACACAGTTCTGAAGAAGAAATTAAAGATTCAACAACGTTTAGATCTTCAATTTAAGAAGCAAATTTGTAACATTCCAAATTGAATACACAAACAAAAAAGTAACAAGTTAAATTATAAAAATGGAAACTTTAACACAAAAATCACAAATTTTTCACTAACAAGTTAAATATAAAAAAATATCTATTAAAAAAAAAATACACATTTCATTTAATAGGGTTAATTGCAATAACTTACCCTAAGATTTTTAATAAAAGCTTAATATTCAACTAATTGGATTAATTGCTGCAACCATCCATATAAACAGTTAAAATCCATCCATTTTGACAGATTACTAAGATTGAACATTAAAAAGTCAAAAATACCTTTTCAATTTATTTTGTAAGTCTTAATAACCTTTTTTTATTAAAATAATCAATTTTAAATTACAAAATAATAATTAAATAATAATAAACTTATAATAAAAATACACCATTCAACTTCAACATCAACTTCTTCAGATTCATCACATCCGATCTGCTTCTTCATCTTCTTCGAACACCAAATCATCAACAATAACCATCATCAACTTCTTTTCCTTTCTCATCAACAAAACCCAAAGGTCATAAAAAAAAACCCACCATTAACAGATTCATTGCCATCATTAACAAAACCCACATCATCACCGGCAACCAAATGATGATATCCATCATCAATTTCATCAACAAACCCAGACGCCTCATCAACAAAACCCACCATCACCACCAACAATGCAACCATCTTCGAACGAATCCAGATGCTTCTCTCTTTCTCAGCCTTCTTCTCCCTTCTCATGAGCCAAACCCAAAGATCATCAAAAAACCCACCAATAACAGATTCATCGCCATCATCAACAAAACTCACATCATCACTAACAACCGAATGATGATATCAACCATTAATTTCATCAACAAAACCCTGACGCCTTATCAACTTTATCAACAAAACCCACCGTCACCACCAGCAACCCAACCATCTTCGAACTAACCCAGACGCCTCTCTCTCTCTTAGCAACCCAACCTCCACCCAACAACCCAACCATAGCCATAACCACCCAGCGACTCGACATCAACCCATCAACCCAACCATAACCACCAACAACCTCAACCCAACAACCCAAACCAGAAAAGTCTTTCTCTCTCGATTTTAGCTACGAAGTTTGTTTACGCCATTCATCTGGTTGATCTTCAACCAGACATTTGTCGACGGTGGTGGAGACGATGAAGATGGGTATCCACTGCCGACGACGGATGTCGACGGTGGAGACCCATAGCTCCATCGCCATAGTAGGCGATGGAAAAAGGGATTTCCAAAGATGGATCTGGTTTGTGTTACAGATCCATCTTTGGTTTGTGTTTTTTATTTTTTATTTTTTGGTTTTTAACTGTGTTTTTTAAGCTTTAATTGTTCTCATCTAAAAAAATTTACTAGAATTATTATTTTATGATTTAAAATATATTACAATGACCATTTTACCCCAATTCCTTAGTCAACTATTATATTTAATCGAGGTTGACTAACGAAATTGGGGCCTGCTGCAATTAAAAGGATTTGTTGAATATTAAGCCATATTCAAAAACCTTAAGGTAAGTTATTGCAATTAACCCCATTTAATATAGCATAAAACACAACCGCAAAATGGCAAATCTATGTACTACAAAGCAAAACAATATATCTATCAGACAATTTAGAATTTGAATCGAATCGATGATTCGATTAGCGTCTACCGTTATCATAGTCGACAACTTCTGAGTTGGTGACATATCGCGATTATTTGACAATGGAGCGGCTAATGAAGTTAATCCAGTCCTCATTTTCCTTCTCGGAATCGATGAGAAAGAACATGGTGGAGTCACTGGTGGTCAGCTTGAAAGTGAAAGGCTTGTTGAGGATGTCCTTCTTGTCTTTGATTGTAAGGCAACGACTGACGGGATGAGGCCACAGGGGATGGAATAGCTAGAGGCGACGGCAACATCTTTGAACCAGAAAAGCTTGCCTTGCTTTAGACAAACTAGTGGTGCCGCCAGGTCTTGATGTAGTCATCTTGCATGGTTAGCCTACCCAATCACTTCGGGTTAGACCAGAACTCCACACCTTTATAGTCTTCCAAGTTCAGATCCTAGACATCGTGACCCGCCAGAGAGATTCCATCGAGGTAGAGAGGGGGGGGAAGGGGGGGGGGGATAGAGAAAGAGAGAGAGAGGTGTGTGTGTGTGTGTGAGAGAGAGAGATAGAGAGAATAAATGGGTTTTGACATTTTATGAGAATCCTACTGTCCCCAATTACCATTTTACCCTCAAAATTAACAGATTCATTAGTTCATTGATGAAATTACTATACCATGCAATGGTTGGACCGTTTTATCTATTATTTTCAATACTAGGGATGGTTTGATATTATTCTTAAATTCAGGGGGTAAATGATAATAACCCTAATAATAATTAATTGAAGAGATGTTATGAAAAACCCCTGAAAAGTAAAATAATGATGAATGAGCCCCCTCTTTTTTATATTTGGTGAACCATCCCTTATCGGTTAAAAAAACATATTGGTGTTATAGTTGAAGAGTATAATGATAATAGGATAAATAATTTTATTTATTTTAAGAAAATTTAATAACAATTTTAAAAAACTAGATAATTAAATAAAAATTTAATTCATCATATCTCTACCATTCATCCTCAGATGGATGGTGGAAATTAATTTTAAAAAATAAAAAATTATTAATTTAAAAAATAAAAAATATATATAAATTAAAAATTAAAAAAATTAAAAAATTACATATAAATTAAAAACTAAAAATTTTAAATATAAATTAATTAAATTAAAATATATTTTTTTGGAACAAATAATGTCACCTCCACTATAGATCACAATGATGGATAGTGGAGATGAAAAAGAAATTAAAATAAAAAAAAAATTAAATAACAATTAAAAAATAGATTTAAAAAAAAAAAATTATGTCACCTCCACTATCCATCACAATGATGAACAATGGAGATAGAAAAATAAAATAAAATGAAAAAAATTATTAAAATAAAAATAAAAAAATGTTTCCAAACACTCAATACCCACACCCAGCCGTCTGTTATCATCTCTTTCTTCTTCGTCCACTGCCAACATCCAACACCTAACACCCATTCCTCTTTGTCCATCATTGACACCCAACACCCCTTCTTCTTCATCCATCGTTGACACCCAGCACCCCTTTTTCTTTGTCCATTGTCGACGCCTAACACCCAACATCCATTTTTCATCCATCGCTAACACCAAACACATGGAAACCTAGTGTTCATCGCCAAGGAGACCAATTCTGGTCTCCATCAATAATCATATAGTAATGTCTTATCCAAAAGATAAAGATAAAGCTTGAGGAAGTTTAAATTTTAGTGCCGAAACCGGGAGGAAGTTTCATTGTTATTCACGCTATTACTAATACATGAGGCCCACGCTTATTGGGTCCATGCACCAAATATCTTTACCCATTCAGTTTATTTGCTTCTTCCGCTTTCTCATATAATATTATATGACGGCTTGGATTCATGGCTATTTATCAATAATCATATAGTAATCTCTTATCCGACTATTATGTTAACAGAAATAAAGATACAGCTTTAATTTGTTTAATGGTTTTCTTAAAGTTTACCATTAATTGTTTTTCACGTGCATAAGCAGCTTTAATTAATTTTTTCTATAATAATGCCCACACTTATACTTTCTCATCTAATATTATATCACGACTTGGATTAATGGCTATTTATCAATTATTAATGGCTGTTATATATTTATGTAGCTTCTCCATTGCCAATTTCAGAATGGCATTTTCTTTCTTGAAACTCAATGAACACCTATAGAGTCAACTACTTACAACCTAGTTTGTACTTGCAAGAACCGAACGACCGTCTCTTTATTCTTTTGTTTTTTGAAATATATTTTTTGACATTAGATTAGATGTCTATTAGAACCTATAGATATGATCCAATTAGTGTGTAGCCAAAAATCTATCGGGACCAATAGATATAATCCGTTTTGTGTGCAACTTAGAAATCTACTTCTAGGATAGAATAAGACTACTCACAAGTCACAATTGGTGGAAAAATTGCCACTCTAGGGTAACCCTGAGATTTGAACCATGTATTTGCTTAGAAAAACAAGGCAAGAGAGGTAAATGTCATTGTGTCAATCTACCAAATTTTTTTTTTTTCCTTTTCTTTAATACCAATTTTGTGTATGTATAAAAAATTACCAATATTATGGCACAATAACTAATTTGTTTGTACTTTGTATTAAAAAGTAATATTGTCATTGGACATCCAATTTATTTTTTTATTTTTTCTGAAATGATGATAGCCTATTTGTGCAGCCGCAACTATATAAAATTTCAATTGATAATATATATATATATATATATTGAAATTATTTGTTGTGTGATGAGCACAAATCGTAAAACATAGTGTATTATTCAATATAATAAAAATTATAAATCCCAACTATAATATGAACCCCACTATCCATGCATTTGAAAACCTTGTTCAGCCTAATAACGATTCAATTTAAATGTCTGCACTATAGGTGGTAAAAAAAACAAAAAAGTTCATACGGTAACACTATTTAGGATGGGAAATTGAGATAAATATTTGGACTAATATACATTGATAGCTCTATTCCTACTATTGAGTATTATTTGACAAGTCTTCTAGAGTCTTCTCTCTAGGGCTCTCCAGATAGAGACTTCTTAGAAGTCATCGTCTTTGGTTAGACCCACCATCTACACCAATTTCTTTGACGTTTTCTTCTTGTTTCCTACCTCCTCCCAGCGGCTTCTCTAGATTTAGGGTTTTAAGAGTTGTTTCATACCTCCTTTCAACGGCTTCTTTAGATCTAGGGTTTTAAGAGTTAGATCAAGTGATTTCTGGATCCATCCCTTAACTAAAACAATGTATAGTGTTAGGTCTTTCTTGGAGTGTCGGTTGGCCGGTTCTCTTCTTTTTCACTTCTTCATCTTCAATTCTTGGGGAGGTTTTGGGGTTATCAAGAGTTGGTCTAGATCACTTCTGAATCCAATCTTTAAAAGCCTTTATATTTTGCAGGTTTAGAGGCTGACAATTTAAGTATGAAAGAAGATCAACAGAGCCCAAGCCTCCTTATTGACAATAGCTTCCGATGATTCCTGAACTATTCTTTTGGTTACAGTAGAACAAATAGGGTCCCTTATCAATATTATTTTGGTGGCTATTTCCAATTCCTCGAAGGTTTCTAGGTTACAGATTTGATAAAGACTTCAACTATGGTGTAAGGTGGCTATTTGTGTAGTCTTTTATGTGAAATGCTGATTTTCTTTTTGTTTTAGTGTTGTTAATTGTAATTTGTAGCTTAGTTTTTATGTGGATGGGCTGCATTTAGCGTTATCAAACCATTTTCCTTATTTTGGGAATCACCTGGCATTCCACATCTAGTCCATCCATGCTTCCTCATGTATGATGATTGATCTGGTAGTTTGTGGTTTGAACTTATGTTGTCCCAAATTTGATTGGGTTCTTAGTGATTGTATTTTATTGTTCCAAAATTTGGGATGGTTTAATGAAACTCCAGTATTTCAGGAAAAAAAAAAAAAGAGTATTATCTGAAAAAGCTTAGTAGTAATATTAGTTCTCGCCAAAGTCGGTCTTAAGGATAGTAAGGCCTTTGCCTAAGACCTCATATTAATCCAAATTTTGGAGGGCTTCAAAATAATTTTATGGTTTTTTATTTAAAAAGAATAATTTTTTATATAAATTATTATTGCAATAAATCAGAATTTTATCTTAAAAAGTTAACTTTATTTCTAAAGTAATAAATGAGAGTTTAAATAATAGTATTCTTTCAATAAATACAAGTTTATTTTTCAAGGTATCGTTGTTTTCAATATTTTAGACATAAATTATATTTATCCAAAAGTCAAATGGTAAAAATATATGTATCAAGATAATTTGGCATTAATTTTTGAAGGAATTGCCCAACACCCCCTGAGGTTTGCCTAAAAACAAGCAAAAACACATTTACCATTTTATTACACCAAACTCTTATGCAATTAGTTGACTTCTATCAACTTTAATGGTTGATAAGAAATCTTAGTCAAATAACCATCTTACCTATGAATAAAACAAAAAAAAATAATTAAAAATTAAAAAATTAAAAGTGTATCTCCACCGTCCATTTCTCAAATGGATGGTCAAGATTTTTTCTATTTTTTTAAATATGAAAAATAAATTAAAAAATTAAAAATAAATTAAAAAATTTAAAATTAAAATATGACAAATAAATTAAAAATTAAAAAAAAAAGAAAAATCCAATCTCTAGGATCCAATTGACCAACAACAATGCCCAAAAGAGAATTTCATGATGTTTGTTTGTGAGGTTAAATTCATGAAGTTAATAAGTTAATTTTTGATTGTGTGTTCGTTCATATGTGTGCTTCATGATTTGATTTTTTATTTGATCGTCTAATTTTGTGTTTGTTTGTTTGTGTTTGTGTGTTTGTTCTTGTCTTTTTTTTTTTTTTTTTTTTTTTTTTTTTTTTTTTTATTGTGGGTTTGTGTTTCTTTTGGGTTTGATTTCATCATAATTTTTCTTGCATTTTTTTTTTATCTGTTAGTGGTCTAGATACATTTTTCAATTTTCCTTTTACTTTTTTTAAATAAACTTTTTAATTTGATCTCCACCATCAATCTTAGAGATGAATAATGGAGATCCATTGTTTTTATTTTTAAGAAAATTTTAAAAAATATAAAAATATAAAAATATTAATTATCAAAACATATATATATTAATTTTTATTTTTAAATTAATTCCCACCGTCCATCATGTGATAGACAGTGGAGGTGAAGATCTCTTTTTTAAATTTTTATTTATTTTTTATAATTTTAAATTAAAAAATTTAAAAGATAAAATTATCCTTAAGTTGACTAACTTTAACGAACCTTGACTAATAGAGTGAGGATATTGCATAATAAAATAATAAATATATTTCCGCTTCTTTTTAGGCGAACCTTAAGGGGGTGTCATGCAATTCTTTTTTAATTTTTCTTTTGAAATTTTCAACCATCCAAAGATACCATTTTAATTAACATAATTTGGCATTAATTTATTTAAGAACTTCAACAATAAAAATAGTAAATTGCAATTAAGATAATTTGGAATTACGTGTATATATATATATATATAATGCATTTTAATGATAACATCATTATTTCCTTCCTCCACGGTAAAACCCTCTTATTACATCAATATCATGTAGTATGACTAATCAATGGTATTTCAACTTTTTAAAGTCCTATTTCATTTTTATTTTAATTCCTTTTTTAATAGAGTGATTCGAAATTGATACAATTATTTTATGAATAATATATTTTTTTTCTCAGAATTTGTCCCCGATTTTCATCTTCAATATCATTGTACTGCTAACCCATATATAATCATCATAAAAAATAATAATAAAAAAAAAGAATATTTCAGTGATTTATACTGTAATAAAAAAATAAAAAATTCAGATTAAATTAATAGAAAGATACCATTATTTATGTATAAAAATCCTCTTAACTTAGTGAATATTATTTTGATTATAATTCCACTCAAAAACTGAGCACCATTATGTTGACTTTCGTTTACTTCTTTTGGGATTGAATTAAATAGGTGGCAGTTCAATTTGTTATCCAATCAAATAAAATTAACAGTTTCCAAGTAAATGTCTTGTAGTGAGCATTAAACATCTAATTGTAACATACAAATGGATACTTGATAAAAGAAAATTAACCGAATTCAAACAAAATTTACCAATTAATTTTACTAGACTAAAATTAAATTTTGGTTACAATGAACTAAAAGTTGGTTATGAGATATTTCTTGGATCCTTACATGTGAAGAAAGCTTTATATATACCAGTACAATAATTCTTGCTTTTCTTTTTTTTTTTTTAGATTAACCTAGATAAGACTCTAGTAGTGTGGCTCATATAGTTGCTCATAAACATAAGAAGATGACTATTCGAATGAAAGTGAGACTTACTATAGTCAAAACTATGACTTCTGTTTAGAGAAGCAAGGGCAGGTAGAGTTAGTGATTATTGCATCACCCCACTTCCAATTTAAAATTATATACTTTTCAGGGGGAAAAGTTGTATCTTTCTTGGTGTCTCGTAAAAAACAGTGAAAACTTCTCCTCAAAGTTGTAGGAAGGTGAATATTGTGCAAAAGAAAACAAGAATATTTTTTATCATTACTCAGTACAGCAAATCTCCTCACTGTAAAAATGTCTAGAGTCTGAAAAAGACAATCATCACTGACTTCACTTGTTAACCTGCAAAGACTTGCTAAGACATTGACAATCAAACAAGCTACTGATCACTACTGTAACTACTGTTCATCAATGGCATCACCTAATTCTTCTTGTTCATCCACAATTCAATGGAAACATAACGTGTTCTTGACTTTCAGAGGTGAAGACACTCCAAACAGCTTCACTGATCATCTCTACACAGCTTTGCATCATAAAGGGATCATCACGTTCAGGGACAACGAAGGACTTCAAAGAGGGAAGGAGATTTTACTAGAGCTCGTTGAAGCCATTGAAGGGTCGAGGATTTCGATCATTATTTTGTCGAAAAACTATGCTTCTTCTACATGGTGCTTAGACGAACTTGCAAAGATTGTTGAGTGCATGGAGACAAAGAGCCAGACTGTTTTTCTGCTTTTTTTTCAACGTGGATCCATCTAGGCTGCGAAAACAGAAAGGGCTTTTCGAGAAATTGGTCGAAAAACATGAAGAAGATTTCAGGTAGGAGATAGAGAGGGTGCAAAAATGGAGAGTAGCTCTCACACAAGTCTCCGATCTCTCTGGATGGAATTCACAGGACAGGTACTGTTAAAACCTTCCAAATTGTAAGAATTTGGTATAAGTTGTTATTTTTTAATTTTTTAGTTCTATTTGAGTTTCAAGTGTAAGTCTAAGCAACAGCAATTTAATAACATGATTGAAAAATTAGTATTTTTTGTTCAGTTTTGCTTGATTAATGATGTTGTTTAAAGGTCTGAAGCGGAATTGATCAAAGATATTGTAGAGGAAATTTTGAGAAGATTGAGTCCAACATATTTGAGTGTTATTGAGGAACTTGTTGGAATTGATTCTCATGTTAGGGAGACTTGTGCGCTTTTGGAACATGGGTTGGGTGACGTTCGTTTCCTTGGCATTTGTAGAATGGCAGGGATAGGCAAAATGACGGTTGATAGATCAATATGAAGGTAGTTGTTTTCTTGCCAATGTTAGGAAAGTGATTGAAAAGCAAGGTGTAGTTCATTTACAAGAGAGGTTTCTTTCTAAGGTTCTAAAAGAAACAAATTTGGAAATATGTGATGATCAAGAAGGAATCAATTTGATTAAAAGGCGGTTATATCTGAAAAGGGTTTTAATTATTTTTGATGATGTGGATGATCAATTAGAACAATTAGAAAAGTTGGCCGCAAACATTGACTGGTTTGGATCAGGGAGTAGGATTATAATTACAACTAGAGATGAACATGTGTTGATTAGCCATGTTATCAATTATATATGTAAGGTTAAGGGTTTGGACAATGATGAAGCTCTCGAGCTCTTCCATTCAAAAGCCTTTAAATCTAAACAACCTACAAATGATTATATTGAGTTCTCAAGGTGTGTTGTATGTCAATGAATGGAAAGGATGCCTTGGATAATTTACAGGACTATCCTAATGAAAAAATTACAAAAATACTTCGAATAAGCTATGATGGACTAAAAGCAAATAGAGAAGAATGTATTCTTAGATATTGCATGTTTTTTCAGAGGAAAAGACAAAAATCAATCACTGAAATACTGAAGAGTTGCAGTTTTTATCTAAATATCGGAATAAAAGTTATAACTATTTCTAATAATCAACAGTACAAAAAAAAAGAAAAGCAATACGGCTACGTTTAGATAGCAGTACTGTGCACAGACTTCATGTTGCTGTAATCATGCAACGCAACACGCAAAAATTGTGTGTTGCAGAAGTTGCGAACGGAAACATGCAATTTATGTTGTCTATGATAGGACACATGCAGCAACTTATTTTACAGACAATGTTGCTGTTATAAAATGTACAGCATCTTGCTTATGAAACAACGTAGCTAAATAAAATATTTTTAATTTTTTAATTGAAAAAAGAAAAAGAAAATATAAATGGAAACCAAAAAATCCCCAACCCTCACTTTTATCTCTCTACCGACACTCACCCCTCAGCCTCACTGCCAGTCTCTTCCTCCACCTTCACTTCTCAAACATCCTCGAAACCTCATCAATCTTCCTCTGATTCGACACCAAACACCTCTCCTCCTTCAGCCCTCCACAAAACACCTTGCTCCTCACCAAACACTCCTTCGAGCAGGGTACATCTCCTTCACCTCGGCAGCGGCTTCGAGCAGAGCGAGTACCCACAGACGTTCATGATTGACCACTCCACCACCACGTCCTCTGCCGACCCCCTGCACTCTCACTCGCCGCCGACCGGTCCGAGTGAGAGTCGAAATCAGTTCAAGAGCCAGCCAAAAGGTACGGACCCTTAAATCTCAAACTCATGATTTTTGGCTTTATTTTAATCCTAAAAAAAGAGGCAGAGCGCTAGAAAAAGCTAGAGAGTAGAAATATACCAAATATGATTTTCAAATTGAGGTGTTAATTTATAATCTCTTTTATTTTCTTTAGTGTTCTTGCAAGCATCCCTTGATTGTTGTTTGATATGTTGTTGTTTACAGTTAGATAACGGAGGAACTGCTCGACGTGGATTGAAGTTTGAAGGTGCTCTCAAACATATTATTGTCGTATAACAGGTTCTTCATATAATAGGTTCTTCCTTCTCTTTCTCTCTCTGTTTCACGTCAATTTGTTTTGGGTGTGTTTGTTTTTGTGGTTTTAAGTTGAAAATTTACTCTGGAAATCTGGAATGCTACCTATTCGATGGAATGTCTGATAGATTGATGGATGGATGGTGGTTGTTTACTGTCTGACAGTTGAAAATTTATCTTTCTCTCTCTCTTCTTTCTCTGCAAAAAGAGATCTGATCTCTCTCTCTCTTCTGATTTCCTTTGTTAATGTGATGCTTTATTTGGCTGTATTTTGTAACTATATTGTTGAGGTTGGCATTTAAATGTTTCATTATTTTAGTTTCCTTTAGACAGCTTGCACTACAGACCATTAAATCCCAAACTCTAATGGTGAAACTCTGTTTCTAAGCTTCAAAAATTAAATTACTTAATCTCTATGTTAAAATTATTGTCAGACTTAATCTACATACAATAAAGTATAAAGATAAAGTGAAACATCTCGTATTCATTGGATACATCAAAATGATAAAGACTTGAAAGTTTATGTTTTAATTATAAATTCAAATTAGTTGTGACGCAATATCAGTCATCCATATTACTGCATTATATTTAAGGACTGATATATGTACATATATTGGTATTAGAATAGAAACCAAGTTAGTGTTGCAGCAGACATTCATAGTAGTTGACCCATAAAATTAACGGTGAATAATTGGATGAATTCCCTCTTCACGCGTTCTTTGTTTTGTAGTTTTTTTATTGGAGACTTTGGCTTGCTTAGTTGCAGCAAACGTGTTACATATTGAGTGCCTCCTAAGCTACTAAATCTCTCTCTCTCCCTCACTAGTGGCTGACTTGATGTTGTATATTTGGTATGATCAGATGGGTCTGTTAAGCTGATGCAAGTTTGTTATTTCTAATGAATTTATGTCAAAGGTCTTAATGTTTTAGTGAATTCATTTGGAAAGCCTTGAGTAATGATTGACATTTTGTACTCCATTGATATGGAATTCTTACCATGGAGAGAATTTTTTTTTTTTTTTTTTTTTTTACACCTTTAGATCAGCATTTGATATAAATTGAAGTGTTTGGTGAGTAATTTTAATTTTATTGATTAATGAATTTTGTGATTTGCAAGTGACTAGAGTTTTTAGATCTTTGAAGCTCAAGTCAACTACCATATAATATTTTTTCAAGCTTGAGTTGGGTGGTGAAATATATATGTTTTTTGTTTTCTTTGCTCATAATTCAATAAAACTGTGTTGTTTGTGCTTGATTGGGTGTTTATGATTTGGTTTAAAAATATATTTATGTTCTTATATTTGCGAGATGGATGCATTGAGTGATATTGTTTAAAGTCGAGCAATCGCACATTTTTATGCTTTGTTGTTTGAGCATGAACTGAAATTTATGAATCAGTCATCTGATTATTATTTCTGTAGTGATAATCTGTATGAATTTCATGAGTTCTGAAAGGGCTAGGCATATCAATTGCCTGCAAACTACAGGATTTATCCTCACTGTAGGTTAGGTATTATCATGATCATTTCAGAACCATAAACGAATTTTTTTTTTTTTTTTCTGCCTGTTATCCATTTTTTCATTTAGTGCATCAACATAGTAAGGATAAGTCTTCAACTTTTTGTGCCTAGAAAGATTGTTCTTAGTTTTTACTTACCCCTGTGATTTGCTGGATGTTAACATTTGATTATGAAGATAATAAGTTAACATTTTCTTAGATCTGAGACACTTATGTATTTAGGATATATGTTGTTCTAAACTGTGTTTTGGCAATATATTATTGATACTTGAGCTTTAAACTGTTTTTTATAATATCTCTGTGCACTTGTTGTGAAGCCTTTTTTTTTTTTTTTTTTTCCTTTTTTTGGTTTAGCTGCCTTACTATAAATATTTAAAACATTTGCAGAGATGAGCACTTCTTTCTACATTACTAACAGCTGCTTACTCAATGTTGATATCGTGTCCCTCTGATTCTTTCGGTCAGATCTTTTTGAGCACTTCTTGAGGTTCTTTTTATTATTGGCTCTTGTTCTTCATCTTCTTGACATGATGATGGCAATTATTTATCTTTGCAAAGGAACAGATTAAGAATTTATTTAGTACAAGGGAAAAATATCATAATTGGAGGAAATTGAAGATGACTAAAGCAAGTCAACAATAAAAGATAATTTCATATTGCTATTCACTTTTTAGAAGTGATTAAATCTGTCATATTAGGAAATTTTAAGCTAACAGGTACTCAAGGGCTTTTTATTTCTGAATTTTCTATAATTTGTTTATTTGATTTTTTATCTGCCAGGTACTTCCTATATGTTCCACCTCCCATTTACAGTGTTATATAATTTAATAATATTTTTATTCTTATGTTTATCAAGGCTCATGATTTCAGTGTTGCTACATTTATTGATTGGGCGGTTATTTATTGTGATCAAGTATGCTTTTCCTTTTTTTTGCATAGCAGTTTGCCAACAAATCCTTCAAGATTGTAATTTGCCTATATTTTCATATTTTCTTTCTTTTGTTTTTAACCTTACTGTTATATCATTTCTTAGTGTGAGAAGGAGTTTCACGTTGGTTGCTTGCGGGATAGTGGGATGTGTGATTTAAAAGCAAGTCCAGGAACCATAAGACAGTTATTACTAATGTGCTTGTTGATTGGAAAAAATAGTATTTTTAAGAACTCTTTTGTGGAGGTTCCTGTAAGTCACTGGTTTTGTTGTGATGACTACAATGGTATATATGTTGCTTTACACGATCTTGTTTTTAAGCAAGAACAGAGGATTCCAACTTCATAGTTAAGTACAATCAACAAGTTTTTTTCTCATTCTTTTTCTATACTTTAAAACAAGTTGATTAAGTCTTATGTTTTTCTTATTTCAGATAAGTTTGGAGCTGCCCTGGCCCTTGCAAAGTCAGATATTGGTGGTAACATTACATTAAGGCATGCATACTTTGAACACTATCATTCGATTTAGATATACAATTTACCTGTCTTAAGACATATCTTTTATATGTCCTGCAATGATAAACACTGCTTACAAGTTATATTTTGTTATTGCTACTATTTTTGAAATATCTCCTGGAATATATTTGCTCTTGGTAATTATATGGGGTAATCAAAACAAGTTCTTGTAGGTTGTGTTTGGTATTCTTTGTTGGGAATTTGAATGTTGATCTGCTTCTTATCAATACATTTAGTCAAAATATGTTTCTTTTCCCTAACAATAAAGTATGATATTTTGTGTTTATATGTGTCCTCTAGTACTCTAGTACTGAACTTATGTCATTTGCTCATTTTGCTTGTAGATGCTGAAGAATAAATATGCATCCAATCCCATAGAGTTCGAACATTTCTACATTATGAGTAGTATAGTTACCACAGGTTTTGTGATTATGTGATATATGTTCATATGTGTACTAATAATTATATGAATATAAGTGTGTATATCACATACTATAATGGGATTTTTATAGTTTTATTTTTATTTTTATTTTTTTATGTATGTAATTTTATGGAATTGTATATAATGTTGGTGACAAATTGTGAAATTAATAAATACATTAATTTATTTCCAAATTAAAATTAATATTATGAGTCATATATATATATACAAGCATCAGCTCATTCATTCATATATATATGTATTGAAAAAAAAAAGGGTATTATTCCGCAACATATTCTGCATGTTGCGTTATACATCTACAGCAACATACAATTGAAGTTGTTATAGATATATAACTACATGGTGTTGTGCGTTGCTATGAACAAGCATGAAAACTTCAAGTTCACGTTACAACGTGTTGCATGTGTTGCTATAATGTTTATAGCAACAGACAGTGTGATGTTTTTGTTAGTGTAAAGCAACGTATGTTTAACGTTGCTGAAAAGGTATACCTTTTGGCAACATGCTCATCCGGTACAGAAGGGTGCCCATTGCGAAAGGATTTAGCAACACGTTCTGCATGTTGCCATATTGTTGATTTCTAGTAGTGCAATTGTGGATGCATGATTTACTACAAGAAATGGGTTGGGAAATTGTTCGTGAGCAACACCGTAATGAGCCCGGCAAATGGAGTAGGTTATGGCTGTCAAAGCATGTGTGTGATGTGTTGACAAGAAATTAAGGTAAGATATTTCTTCTTATAAAATAAACCTGTACATTGTCTATACAAAATGCAATATGTAGATCAATGTAACATTTCTGTATATCGATTGGCAATTCACTTGCTCTTTACTTTTTGTTTATTAGGGAACACAAGCCATTGAAGGTATAATGCTTGACATACCTAAACCAGGGATTACACACTTGAGCAGAAAATCATTTTCTGCCATGAGCAATCTAAGACTACTCAAAATCAGTAATGTTCAGTCCTCTGAAGACCTTGAATACCTCTCTAATGAGTTGCGGTTTCTTAAGTGGCATGAATACCCTTTGTATACAATGCCTAAAAGTTTCCATCCGGAGAATCTTTTTAAACTAGATATGTGCTACAGCAAAATCAAATATCTTTGGAAGGGCATTAAGGTACTGAATCTTGATTTCTTTGAATAAATTGTGAAGTGATCAATTGAAGCCTTTCGATAATTTTACCTTATGTTTATGACAGCATTTCAAAGAGTTGAAAATCATTAAGCTCCGTTACTCGCATAACCTTGTCAAAACCCCAGACTTTACAATGATGTCAAATATTGAGAGGCTGGATCTTGAAGGCTGTACAAGATTACTTGAGGTTCACGAATCAGTTGGATTTCTGAAACAGCTTGTTGTATTGAATTTGAAAAGCTGTGAAACTGTTTCGAGTTTTCCAGCAAATATCTGTGGTTTGAAATCTTTCGAGAGTCTCAAATTTCCATGGCTGTATAAAACTGGACAAACTGCCACAAAACTTGCAGAAAGTTGAGTGTCTCGAAGAGCTAGTTGTAGGTGGGACTGCAATAAAACAAGTACCACCCTCCATTGTAGGGTTGACAAACCTTAAGAAATTATCTTTCCATGGATGTAAAGGGCAACCGCTCCACATATTGAGTTCTTTACTCTGGCCATTGTTGCCTAAAAGATATCAGGATCGCGCGGGTATATTGTTGCCTCCTCTTGCAGGTTTGTGCTTTCTGAAAACGTTAGACCTTGGTGACTGCAATGTTTTGGAAGGAGCAATCCCAGATGATATTGGATCTTTATCCTCCTTAGAAGAATTAAATCTAAGCAGAAACAAATTTGTTAGCCTACCAGAAAGCATTTGTCAACTATCAAAACTGAAAATTCTTTGCATGGAGAAATGCCAGAGGCTTCAGTCATTACCCAAACTTCCACCTGAAATAGTTTTTGTAGGGGCAGACAATTGTACTTAATTGGAAACATTTTCAAGTGCAACAGAGCTGAGCACTTCTCAATGCACCGCACTGCATTTTTTCAATTGCTTCAAATTGGTTGAGAATCAACGTGAGAAAAACAGCTTGGCAGTTATGTTGTTGAAGCGCCACCTTCAGGTTTGTCTCTCTGCCTTTTTCAGGCGCTAGTTTATAATTGTGAATACTATGATATAATAACTTGTCAACATAAATTGATTTTACAAATGTGCATTATCGTTAGTTGCATTTACACTATATATAAACGTTAATACTTCGAAGTTACCTTACATCACTTGTATGCAATAACATTGTACAAAGCACATGCCTTTAACACATGCACAGGAAAACAATGCATTATATGTGCACGTAGATGAAGCAACTTCTCTGTTCTGCTGATAATGGCAATGTATGAGAACTTAATTTCCAATTTGTTTGATCTGTTTCTAGACTTAGTAGTCAAGTAAAAGGTATGCTTTGATTTAGACTATTGAAACAGTATGATAATCATGCTACAGGAAGTTTCAGTTCATTCAACTCAGTTTCATTTATGTCTCCCTGGAAGTGAAATTCCCAAGTGGTTTAGGCATTCGAGTGAAGGGCCTGAAGGAGAACTTGGACTGTCTCCCAATTGGTTTAATAACGAATTCCTAGGATTTGTTTTCTGTGTACTGTTCTCAAACCTTGATAATGTATGTGAATTCGAGGTTCGTTGTAGCATCACAATAAAGACAGAAAACAATGTGTTGGGTTCTGCCATCCCCAGTTTCACAACTATTGAGTCTAACCATGTTTGGCTGGGCTACGTGTCGCACAAGGCAACTGAGGGTTCTAGTTGGAAAGAAGATCCGAGCATTGCTAGATGCATTCATGCTGACTTTTTATTCATAGGTAGACAGTACGAATGGGTTGAAGATCCAATGAAAAGATGTGGGATTCGTCTAGTTTACAAATAAGACTTTGGATTCTTTTGAGGAATTATAAGCAACAGAAAGTTCTACCTTCGAGCAAAACCATGATGTTTGTAACGCTTCTAGTGCAATTGATTATTTCATCCACATGCCTTCTATATTAGCGCAGGACAGCATTATAACATGGTATAGAACTGAACAGCGTAAAACAATGATATATCAGAGTACAATTCCATTTCTATTTTAAATGGAGATGTTAATCGTTTTTTTTGTTGGTATCATTTGTTTTCCAGCTAATGTAACTCATTTCTTCACATAATTTTTTTTTTTCACAAACAATTTAGTGTAAATTATAAATATACACTTGTTGATCTCAGATTTTTAACCTGCCATAACAAATGTAGTTAAAAACATTGCTAAATTTATGTACACCTAGCACACTTTAACTTCTCTATTCTTGCTGATCATGGCATTATACAATAACTCAATTTTGAGTTGTTTGTTTTAACTGCAGAGTTCTTATCGTTAACTATCTAAACTTAGTCGTCTTAGATACCTTAGTGAACCTCAATTGTTGCAACTCCAGCATATTAATATGTAGACTCTTTTACACTAATTGAAATCTTATGCTATATAAAGTTTCTTCTCTGTATATCAATATGAGTGATTTAGAGGGCTGCAGAGCAATGATACTCAAAATGATCAATGTTAGCAATATATAAATATAATCAGAGTAGTGCAATTGAGGAAGCTTCAATCAGGTGTTTCGTTAGCAAGGTATTCCGATATATAGAGCGCTAGACTTAGTGATCATGAACTTGATTAATGATGTGTCACTTTATTATAAAAGATCTAAAAAAAGAAAAAAACACTTACAAATGATGTGTCTACCGATGTGGTAAATGTGTGTTGATGGTCCACATTGTTATATCTAGTCACATTGGGGGAGGCAAGAAAGTGGATTGAAGACTTGTGGGTGGAAGCAAATCCATAAAATAATTGATAGAAATTCTGTCACTCAAGCTTTCAACTAGGCAAAGCCAAGTTGAGTGATAATTACTAAAGTTGAATGATTTTTCTTTTGACAAACTATTCTATGGTTTGCTTATTTTAAAATTTTTTTTTTTTCCACCAATATAATCAAGTATAATCTACACTATAAGAGAAAGGTCACTTCCCAGTCTGTGATCTAATTAATTGGGGTAAGACTTGAACATACCAATTGAGTCAAGGAACGAGCACAATTTAGAATTCAACTACTATAAGGGAGAGGACTCGCTACACTTGGTGATTATTAGTAAATGTGAAATTTAAACCCTTATTAAAAACATAATAAGAGGAATTGTTCAACCACTTAATTAAGGGCTTATTTGACTTTTTATTTTTCACTCATTGCATTTAATGACTCTCAAAAAGTTATTTGTTTGCTTTCTTAAGTAATAAAACTATTTAAATAACTCTTAAAATCACTAGATGAAAAGTGAAAATATTTCACTTTTCACTTAAATGAATTAAGTTTGAAATTTTTATTTTTTAACCTGTATAAGTCAATTTTTAATTTAACACAAAATATATATATATACATATGAATAATGGGTAGTTAATTAGATGTCAATCTAGTTGAGATGTAGTTTAACTATAGTGATGCTTTGAATCTTATTTATTTTAGTATTAGCTATTGTTTCCAGAGAAAACCTCTGGAATAAGATAGTTGTAAGAGATAACCTCTGGAATAAGATGGTTGTACAAAGATAGACTGAGACTTCAAACGAATTCTATCTTTAAGCGAAAGCTGGTCCTGAGAGATTACCGCAACGACTATCATATTAAACTTTTAATGAATTTATATTTTATGTCAAATATATCATCTTTTTTATTTGATTGATTATTGCTAATGTAGAAAATAAAATTTATTAAACAAAATTGATTGGTAAATTAAGAATAAATGGATTAATAAAAAAATTGATAAAAAGAAATGAATGTATGTAAATAAATTCGAATCCAATTTGAGTATCTTATATTTTACAATTAACCCCAATAGTTAATGTCGTTAAAAGAAATTACATATAATTAAATTTTGATTTTTTTTTTTTGGAAAGTTTTGCTTTTGAGTAATTGCTTCTACACATTTATGATTATTTATTTCATTTGAAAAGATGCTAACATTGAAGAAATAATAATAATAATAATAATAAGAGAGGTGATGATGAGGCTAGGCTAAGACTGAGAGACATGTGACTTGAGGTGTGAGAGCAGACAAGTGAAATCACAAGTGGGTAGGTGCAAGTGTGACAAGTCCAACTCCAACACGTCTGTTAAGTGTGACAAGTTGGTTCGTGGAAGTGTGATGAGTCAACATGTCTGATAGGGATGAAAGCGATTTTATTTACAAATGTTATAGCTTTCCACCCACAAGTCTTCGATCCACTTTCTTGACAAATGTGTGTAACCCACGATGTTATAGCTTGTCACATGGGGGAAGGAGGCAAGAAATTTCTTTGGGTCCAAATGTAGATTAAAAACATTAGGCTTTGATGTTTTTGTTTAATTTGGAGTTCGATTTTATACAACAATTCAAAGTGAACTGAATTGTACACAGATTTGTGTGGATCCTTGACTGAATTGCTTGTGGTTTTGGACTTTTTTCTTTTTTTATTTTTAAGACAATGATTTTTTTTTTTCTTTTTATATTAGCCGACATGATTCGTTCAAAAGGACTCTAAAGTACTGTTTGGAATTCAACATTTTATTTTTACTCTACTTCCTAATAGTAGGGAGAGAGGAACCTATATCAAGTGAAAAAATTATCTGCTCACTAGAAGAATTTATAAACAATTTGTCCATATATAGTTGAGTTAGAAGGTAATTATCTACTACTTGTGGACATTGGTACTCTAACTTTGCATTGCTTATGAAAAGGAGCTGGATGGATTTGGTTATCACGTCAAACTAGTTGCGAGTATGACTCTGTTGTATGTACTACATAGATATGGTTTTATACCCTGGTTATTGGTTTTACTCCAAAGTGATATTCCATGCTTTGGTTTGCCCAAAAACACAAGGCAACTCGACAATTTCTTTGAAAATACAAAAGAGAAAAAGTGAAAAGTAAAGGAAAAAAAATGAAAAAACGAAATGCGAAAATGACGGAAGGGGATAGAAAATTTGAACAAAAATGCAAGACACCATCAAAAGAAGAACGAAGTGTGTTTAAAGCTTGTAACTTTAGGAAATTTAATTACATTGACACTATCATATGCTTTTATGACCGTTTACTAATTGGGTCCCTTTTTCTTGAACAACAAGCTGGAAGTTATTTGGAAAACTGCAGCCTTTAAAAATATCTTAGAAATTTTGGACGATCCCTTTTTCAAATGAATAAAGAGAAAATATCTTCATTAGGCTCCAAGAAATGTCTCTCGACACCCTTTTATGATAAATATCGACTTGTTACTCAGTGAGATTAATCTGAGGAGGAATTCAATGAAATTTTATTACTTTATAAGAAATCTAATTATTGTTAGTTTTTAATTTACTTCTGCAATTGTTAACATATGCTACATTATCCTATAAACTAACATTTTTCACAGCCTTTTTATTCAACATCTGATTATAACCCTAACCTATGTAATTATATTTCGTAGAAAGTTTAAAGAATAATCAATTATGGTATTTTTATTGGGAAATTATAACAAAAAATACTGTTATAATTACTTATACATATATTTTTCAGGGAATTACACAAAACCCTCTAAATATATACATTATTACAAACGGAAATCACATTTGCGTTTTATTACAACGTCATCCCCTGCAGTAACGGTTTGACCGTAAGAGTTAACTATAGTAATGATACTTTATTCATTTTATCTTTTTTTTTTTAATTTTTCTTTAAAAATATATTGATTAATATGTTGTTTGAATCTCCACCGTCCATAAATTTAAAAACTTAAAAATAATTTTAAAATAAAAAAAAAGTAAAATTTAATATAAAAAATAATTTAAAATATAAAAAATAACTTTTCTTTTCAAATAGATCTAAATTGTCCATATCAAAGATGAACGATCAAGATCAATTTAGAAAAAAATAATGTTTCAAACAAAATAGAAAAAAATGATAACAAAAATTGAAAATGGCAATGGAGATCCAGATTGAATCTCCATTGCCATCTTTGATCTCTGTTGATGATGGTTCATCAACATTCAATAGAACATTGGATTTTGATAATAAATATTTGGGTTCATCAACAGAGGTCTTGTTCATTAATAATGGTCCATCATCATCGGTCATCAACACGAACAAATCATCATTAACCATCAACACAAATAACACAAACAAAGATCCAACATCATCAATTAATCAACACAAACAAAACCACTACCATCATCATCAAACAGACCCAAGAACATCATCATCAACACCATCTGCAATCAACACAATCATCAACATCATCTGTAAAATCACACAATCAATCAATCGCACACACAACAACAATAACATCTGGGAGCAAAAATTAATCGCAAAATCATCAACCTAGTCCTAGTGAGAGCAAAGAAAGGGAAGGAATATGGAGGATACCAGATCGTCGTCGATCTAATTATTTAACCAAATTTGTTCCAAGTTGAAACCAGAGCATCATTGGCGGAGGGAGGGAGGAGAGAGATGATGACTGGTTGGGGGAAGAAGAAGATGAAAGCCATGAGTTCGGGTATGGTTTGCTTTAATAAATGGAGCTACAATCTCTCTAGATTGGATCTATATCTATTTTTTCTTAATTTTTTTTTTTTAATTTTGGTTTTCTAAAATTAATTACCACCATCCATCAATATGATGGATGATATAGATCTTATTTTTGTATTTTTCTTTTTTCTAAGTTTAATTATTTTATAATTTAAAAATTATTTTATTTTTATTTTTAGAATTTAAAGTTTCTTTTTTTTTTTAACTAGATTTCAACAGTTTATTTTAGAAATAAACGGTTGAGATTTTGTAAAAGTTTAATTTTTTTTTTTTCCACAAAAGTAAGGTCACGAATTAGTTAATGAGGATATTCTCATCTTTTTGCTCTATTTTGTCAATTTTCAATCACCTCAAACGATCAATATAATTAAATTATTAGTACATGGGAGGTTATTGTTATAAAATATAATAGTTACTTTTAATTATAATAAGATATATTTTCACAAATTTTTAGTAATTCTCTCTATATTTTTTATAAGTATCCATAGAATTAGCATACGTTTATTTCATTTGAAAAGATGCCAACAGTTTAAGAGAGGTGATGATGAGGCTAGGCTGAGACTGAGGGATGTGTGACTTGAGGTGTGAAAGCAGACAAGTGAAATCAAGTTGGTAGGTGGAAGTCTGACAAGTCAACACGTTTGTTAAGGATGAAAGCCATTTTATTGACAAATGTTATAGCTTTCCACCCACAAGTCTTCAATACACTTTCTTGATGAATGTGTGTAACCCACGATGTTATAGCTAGTCACATGGGGGAAGGCGGATGGAGGCCAGAAATTGTTTTGGCTCCAACCGTAGATTAAAAACATTAGGCTTTGATGTTTTTGTTTAATTTGGAGTCTGATTTTATACAACAATTCACAGTGAATTGAATTTGTACATGGATTTGCATGCATCCTTGACTGAATTGCTTGTGATTTTGGACTCTGCTGTTTTTTTTTTTTTTCTTTTTCAGACTTGTGATTTTTTTTTTATTTTTATATTATCTGTATATTTTCAGCTGACATAACTTTTTCAAAAGGACTTTAAAGTACTGTCCGATACTTAATATTTTATTTTTACTCTACTTCCTAATAATAGAGAGAGAGAAACCGATATCAAGTGAAAAAATTGTCCTTTCACTAGAAAGATTTATGAATAATTTATTTACATATAGATGGGTTAGAAGATAATTATCTACTGTTTGTGAACATGGATACTCTAACTTTGCATTGCTTGTGAAAAGCAGCTGGATGGATTTGGTCATCACGTCAAACTAGTTGCGAGTATGACTCTCTTGTATATACTACATAGACATGGTTTTATACCCTAGGTTTTGGTTTTACTCCAAAGAGATATTCCATGCTCTCGTTTGCCCTAAAACACAAGGCAACTCAATAATTTCTTTGAAAATATAAAAGAGAAAAAGTGAAAAATAAAGAAAAAAAATGAAAAAAGGAAATGCAAAGAAGACGGAAGGGACAAAAAATTTGAACAAAAATGCCAGACACCATCAAAAGAAGGACGAAGTGTGTTTAAAGGTTTCAACTTTAAGAAATTTAATTACAATGACACTGTTATCTGCTTTTATGACTGTTTACTAATTGAGTTCTTTTTTCTTACACGGCAAGCTAGAAATTATTTGGAAGCCTTTAAAAATATCTTGAAAATTTTGGACTATCACTTTTTCAAACGAATAAAGAAAAAATAACTTCATCATGCTCCAAGAATTGTCTCTTGGCAACTCTCATGATAAATACTGACTTGTTACTTAGTAAGATTAATCTGAGGAGAAATTCAGTGAAATTTTTATAACTCTATAAGAAATCTAATTATTTATTTTTAATTACAATTCACTTATTGCATTTAATAAGTCTCAAAAAGTTATTTGTTTGATTTCTTAAGCAATAAAACTATTTAAATAACTCTTAAAATCACTAGATTAAAAGTGAAAATATTTCACTTTTCACTTAAGTGAATTAAATTTGAAATTTTTATTTTTTAACCTGTATAAGTCAATTTTTAATTTAACACAAAATATATATATGCATATGAATAATGGGTAGTTAATTAGATGTCAATCTAGTTGAGATGTAGTTTAACTATAGTGATGCTTTAAATCTTATTTATTTTAGTATTAGCTATTATTTCCAGAGATAACCTCTGGAATAAGATGGTTGTACAAAGATAGACTGAGACTTCAAATAAATTCTATTTTCATGTGAAAGCTGGTTCTGAGAGATTACCGCAACGACTATCATATCAAACTTTTAATGAATTTATATTTTATGTCAAATATATCATCTTTTTTATTTGATTAATTATTGCTAGTGTAGAAAATAAAATTTATTAAACAAAATTGATTGGTAAATTAAGAATAAATGGATTGATAAAAAAATTGATAAAAAGAAATGAATGTATGTAAATAAATTCGAATCCAATTTGAGTATCTTATATTTTACAATTAACCCCAATAGTTAATATCGTTAAAAGAAATTACATATAATTAAATTTTGAGTTTTTTTTTTTTTTTTTGGAAAGTTTTGAGTAATTGCTTCTACACATTTATGATTATTTATTTCATTTGAAAAGATGCTGACACTGAAGAAATAATAATTATAATAAGAGAGGTGATGATGAGGCTAGGCTAAGACTGAGAGACATGTGACTTGAGGTGTGAGAGCAGACAAGTGAAATCACAAGTGGGTAGGTGCAAGTGTGACAAGTCCAACACGTCTATTAAGTGTGACAAGTTGGTTGTTGGAAGTGTGACAAGTCAACATGCCTGTTAGGGATGAAAGCAATTTTATTTACAAATGCTATAGCTTTCCACCCACAAGTCTTCGATCCACTTTCTTGACAAATTTGTGTAACCCACAATGTTATAGCTAGTCACATGGGGGAAGGAGGCAAGAAATTTCTTTGGGTCCAAATGTAGATTAAAAACATTAGGCTTTGATGTTTTTGTTTAATTTGGAGTTTGATTTTATACAGTTGTTAGCAAATGTAGTTAAAAACATTGCTAAATTTATGTACACCTAGCACACTTTAACTTCTCTGTTCTTGCTGGTCATGGCATTATACAATAACTCAATTTTGAGTTGTTTGTTTTAACTACAGAGTTCTTATCGTTAACTATCTGAACTTAGTTTTCTTAGATCCCTTTATGAATGTCAATTGTTGCAACTCCAGCATATTAATATGTAGACTCTTTTACATTAATTGAAATCTTATACTATATTAAGTTTCTTCTCCATATATCAATATGAGTTATTTAGAGGGTTGCAGAACAATGATACTCAAAATGATCAATGTTAGCAACATATATATATATATATATATATATATATTCAGAGTAGTGCAATTGGAGAAGCTTCAATCAAGTGGAAAGGGTTTTTCATCTATGAGTTACTCTGATATACAAAGTGCTAGACTTTGTGATCATGAACTTGATTAATGATGTGTCACTTTATTATAAAAGATCTAAAAAAGAAAAACAAAGAAAAAAGAATTGTACAAATGATATGTCTACCGTTGTGGCAAATGTGTGTTGATGACCCAAATCTAGTCACATTGAGGAAGGAGGCAAGAAAGTGGATTGAAGACTTATGAGTGGAAAGCAGATCCAAAAAATTATAGGAAAAGGCACGAAAGTCGTAGAGTTCTTGTAATTGATAGAAATTCTGTCACTCAAGCTTTCAAATATGCCAAGCCAAGTTGAGTGATAATTATAAAAGTTGAATGGTTTTTCTTTTTACAAACTATTATGTAGTTTACTTTTTTTTTTTTATTATTTTTTTACCAATATAATCAAGTATAAACTCCGCTATAAGAGAAAGGTCACTTCAGAGTTTGTGATCTAATTAGCTAGAGAGAGACTTGAACATACCAATTGAGTCAAGGGACGAGCACAATTTAGAATTCAACTACTATAAGAGAAAAGACTCGCTACACTTGGTGATTATTAGCAAAGGTGAAATTTAAACCCTTATTACAAATATAATAAGAGGAATTGCTCAACCACTTAACTAAGGGCTTATTTGATTTTTCATTTTTCATTTATTGCATTTAATGAGTCCCCAAAAGTTATTTGTTTGATTTCTTAAGTAATAAAATTATTTAAATGACTCTTAAAATCACTAGATTAGAAGTGAAAATATTTTACTTTTCACTTAAACGAATTAAATTTGAATTTTTTATTTTCTAACCTGTATAAGTCAATTTTTAATTTAACAAGAATAAAAAAAGATATAACATCCAACATTTAGTTTTTAATCAATACAAACACAATTTACTTAAAATTTAGAAAATATGAATAATGGGTAGTTTATTACATGTCAATCTAGTTCAAATGTATTTTAACTATAGTCATGCTTTGAATCTTATTTATTTTAGTATTAGCTATTGTTTCCAAAGATAACCTTTGGAACAAGATGGTTATGCAAAGATAGACTAAGGTTTTAGATGAATTCTATCTTCACGTGAAAGGTGATCTTGAGAGATTACCGCAACAACTATCATATCAAACTTTTAATGAATTTATATTTTATGTCAAATATATCATCTTTTTTATTTGATTAATTATTGCTAGTGTAGAAAATAAAATTTATTAAACAAAATTGATTGGTAAATTAAGAATAAATGGATTGATAAAAAAATTGATAAAAAGAAATGAATGTATGTAAATAAATTCGAATCCAATTTGAGTATCTTATATTTTACAATTAACCCCAATAGTTAATATCGTTAAAAGAAATTACATATAATTAAATTTTGAGTTTTTTTTTTTTTTTTTTGGAAAGTTTTGAGTAATTGCTTCTACACATTTATGATTATTTATTTCATTTGAAAAGATGCTGACACTGAAGAAATAATAATTATAATAAGAGAGGTGATGATGAGGCTAGGCTAAGACTGAGAGACATGTGACTTGAGGTGTGAGAGCAGACAAGTGAAATCACAAGTGGGTAGGTGCAAGTGTGACAAGTCCAACACGTCTATTAAGTGTGACAAGTTGGTTGTTGGAAGTGTGACAAGTCAACATGCCTGTTAGGGATGAAAGCAATTTTATTTACAAATGCTATAGCTTTCCACCCACAAGTCTTCGATCCACTTTCTTGACAAATTTGTGTAACCCACAATGTTATAGCTAGTCACATGGGGGAAGGAGGCAAGAAATTTCTTTGGGTCCAAATGTAGATTAAAAACATTAGGCTTTGATGTTTTTGTTTAATTTGGAGTTTGATTTTATACAGTTGTTAACAAATGTAGTTAAAAACATTGCTAAATTTATGTACACCTAGCACACTTTAACTTCTCTGTTCTTGCTGGTCATGGCATTATACAATAACTCAATTTTGAGTTGTTTGTTTTAACTACAGAGTTCTTATCGTTAACTATCTGAACTTAGTTTTCTTAGATCCCTTTATGAATGTCAATTGTTGCAACTCCAGCATATTAATATGTAGACTCTTTTACATTAATTGAAATCTTATACTATATTAAGTTTCTTCTCCATATATCAATATGAGTTATTTAGAGGGTTGCAGAACAATGATACTCAAAATGATCAATGTTAGCAACATATATATATATATATATATATATATTCAGAGTAGTGCAATTGGAGAAGCTTCAATCAAGTGGAAAGGGTTTTTCATCTATGAGTTACTCTGATATACAAAGTGCTAGACTTTGTGATCATGAACTTGATTAATGATGTGTCACTTTATTATAAAAGATCTAAAAAAGAAAAACAAAGAAAAAAGAATTGTACAAATGATATGTCTACCGTTGTGGCAAATGTGTGTTGATGACCCAAATCTAGTCACATTGAGGAAGGAGGCAAGAAAGTGGATTGAAGACTTATGAGTGGAAAGCAGATCCAAAAAATTATAGGAAAAGGCACGAAAGTCGTAGAGTTCTTGTAATTGATAGAAATTCTGTCACTCAAGTTTTCAAATATGCCAAGCCAAGTTGAGTGATAATTATAAAAGTTGAATGGTTTTTCTTTTTACAAACTATTATGTAGTTTACTTTTTTTTTTTTATTATTTTTTTACCAATATAATCAAGTATAAACTCCGCTATAAGAGAAAGGTCACTTCAGAGTTTGTGATCTAATTAGCTAGAGAGAGACTTGAACATACCAATTGAGTCAAGGGACGAGCACAATTTAGAATTCAACTACTATAAGAGAAAAGACTCGCTACACTTGGTGATTATTAGCAAAGGTGAAATTTAAACCCTTATTACAAATATAATAAGAGGAATTGCTCAACCACTTAACTAAGGGCTTATTTGATTTTTCATTTTTCATTTATTGCATTTAATGAGTCCCCAAAAGTTATTTGTTTGATTTCTTAAGTAATAAAATTATTTAAATGACTCTTAAAATCACTAGATTAGAAGTGAAAATATTTTACTTTTCACTTAAACGAATTAAATTTGAATTTTTTATTTTCTAACCTGTATAAGTCAATTTTTAATTTAACAAAAATAAAAAAAGATATAACATCCAACATTTAGTTTTTAATCAATACAAACACAATTTACTTAAAATTTTAGAAAATATGAATAATGGGTAGTTTATTACATGTCAATCTAGTTCAAATGTATTTTAACTATAGTCATGCTTTGAATCTTATTTATTTTAGTATTAGCTATTGTTTCCAAAGATAACCTTTGGAACAAGATGGTTATGCAAAGATAGACTAAGGTTTTAGATGAATTCTATCTTCACGTGAAAGGTGATCTTGAGAGATTACCGCAACAACTATCATATCAAACTTTTAATGAATTTATATTTTATGTCAAATATATCATCTTTTTTATTTGATTAATTATTGCTAGTGTAGAAAATAAGATTTATTAAACAAAATTTATTCGTAAATTAAGAATAAATGGATTAATAAAAAAATTTTGATAAAAAGGAATAAATGTATGTAAACAAATTGGAATCCAATTTGAATATCTTATATTTTACAATTAAGCCCAATAGTTAATATTGTTAAAAGAAATTACATATAATTAAAATTTGAGTTTTTTTTTAATGGAAAATTTTGAGTAATTCCTTCTACACATTTATGATTATTTATTTCATTTGAAAAGATGCTAACACAAAAAATAAAATAAATAAATAAATGAAATAAATAAAACAACAGGGGTGATGATGAGGCTAGGCTGACACTGAGAGACGTGGGACTTGAGGTTTAAGTGTAATCAATTGGTCGGAGGAAATGTGACAAGTCAACACGTTTGTTAAGGATGAAAGCCATTTTATTTCCTGGACAGTGCACTGTAATCAATAACCATACACACATCATAACAAGAAATTTCCTGGACAGTGCAACCTCTGAAAGTTTATAGAAAATTTGAAGTTGTCTCTCTCTGTTATGCTATTGACATAAGGACTGCGTTTGCTACTGTAAGGCTTGCATTTCTAAGTTCTCAGTTTCTGAAAACAAACAAGCTATCAACTCTTCAATGGCAACTTTCAACACTCAGAAAAAACGAGCTACTGCTGATGATTCTTCACTATCGGCTTCTAAGAGGCAGAAATACTCCCCAGCTTCCTCTTCTGGTGGCAATAGTCGATGGACATACGAGGTGTTCTTGAGTTTTAGAGGTGAAGATACACGCAACAACTTCACTGATCATTTGTATACTGCTTTGAATCAGAAAGGAATTTACACATTTAGAGATGATGAAAGGCTTGAGAGAGGAAAAGAGATTTCATCTGAACTCTTGGAAGCAATTGAAAGATCAATGGTTTCAATCATTATTTTATCCAAAAACTATGCTTTTTCTACATGTTGTTTGGATGAACTTGCAAAGATTGTTGAGTGCATGGAGGCAAAGGATCAGACTGTTTTCCCAGTGTTTTACAAGGTAGATCCATCAGATGTGAGAAAACAGAGAGGAGATTTCAAGACAGCCTTTGATAAACATGAACAAGATTTCAGGGATAACCTGGAGCAGGTGAAGAGGTGGAGATCAGCTCTCAGAAAGGTTGGCAAACTCGCTGGATGGCCTTTACATGATAGGTAACTTTGTATCTTTAAACTTTAAAGCCTTGAAATTCTATGATTTTTGTTACGTTTAACATTGGTTAGGCTACAAAGAAAAATTTCACTAATGCTTCTTTTTGACATAATTTTTACGCCTGTACAAGCTTTTCCTAGTTGGGTGGCTTGAACAGCTCATGCCCTCAAAAGATAATGCAAAATATAAATTATTATTTCCCGTTAGGGTTTAAATAGTTAACATTTTTCTTCACTGTAGTTCTGAAGCTAAGTTGATCACTGATCTTGTCAACAAGATTTGGAAAAGACTGAATCAAATTCAAAATTTGCCAAGTATCAATGAGGGCTTTGTTGGAATAGATTCTCGTGCAAATGAGATTTATAAGCTTTTAGAACCTGATATTTTCAACGAAATTCGCTTTGTTGGCATTTGTGGGATGGGAGGAATAGGTAAAACTACAATTGCTAGAGTTGTATATGAAAGGCTTTCATACAAGTATGAAGGTAGTTGCTTTCTTGCCAATGTTAGATAAGTCTCTGAAAAAAAAGGTCTTGAAAGTTTACAAGAAATGCTTCTTTATGAGGTCTTAAAGGAAAAAGATTTGAATATATATGATTATCATAAAGGAATTAGTTTGATTAGAAAGCAGCTATGTGGGAAGAAGATCTTTCTTGTTCTTGATGATGTGAATCAATTAAAACAATTAGAAAGGTTGGCTGGAAGGAAAGATTGGTTTGGTTCTGGAAGCAGAATCATCATTACAACCAGAGACGAACATGTGCTGACAAGCCATGAAATTAATAATATATATAAGGTCAAAGGATTAGATTATGATGAAGCTCATAGACTCTTTCGTTTGAAAGCCTTCAAACGCATGGAACAAACAAATGATCATGTTAAGCTCTCAAAGCGTGTTGTATGTTATGCAAATGGACTTCCACTAGCTCTTGAAGTGTTGGGATCATTCTTGTGTGATAGAAATGTCAATGAATGGAAAAGTGTGTTGGAAAGATTACAAGCAGTTCCTAATCCAGAAATTGTGAAGATACTTCGAATTAGCTATGATGGATTAGAAAGGATGGAAAAGGAAATATTCTTAGATATTGCATGTTTCTTGAAAGGAAATAATATATACCGAATCATAAAAATATTAGATAGTTGTAATTTTCACCCAATTATTGGAATAAGAGTTCTTGTAGAAAGATCTTTGATAACTATTGAAAATAACAAATTGCAAATGCATGATATGGTGCAAGAAATGGGTCATGAAGTTGTTCGCGAACAACACCCTGTTGAGCTTGGCAAATGGAGCAGACTATGGCTGTGTAAAGATGTCTATCGCGTGTTGGCTGGAAATATGGTAAGATATTTTCCAAAGAATATAGCTAATTATACATTAATATTTCACAGAATGCCTAAATATCATGGTTCAATTAATTTTTTTCTATTAATTATGCACATTGTTCATTCTTATTATTAGGGAACTCCAACTATTGAAGCTATGATAATTGTCGATTATAAAAAGGATTTTATCCATGTGAAGGGTAAATGTTTCTCAACCATGACTAATCTAAGACTACTCGATATCAGTAATGTTCACATTTCTGAAGACCTTGAGTACCTATCGAATGAGTTACGGTTTTTGAAATGGTGGGGATACCCTTTGAAGACTTTGCCTTCAAGTTTCAATCCGCAAAAACTTTTTCAACTCAATTTGTGTTATAGCCGCATTGAGTACCTATGGAATGACATTAAGGTACATTACCATAATTGCTTTTAAAAACATTATAAAGGTCATGAAAGCTAGTTTTTGAATAATTTGTCTTTGTTTATACAGCCTTTCAGAGAGCTAACAACTATTGAGCTCAGTCACTCCCAAAACCTTATTAGAACTCCAGACTTTACAATGATTCCAAATCTTGAGAGGCTAGATCTTGCAGGCTGTACAAGATTACTCGAGGTTCACAAATCAGTTGGATTTCTCAAACGGCTTGTTGTATTGGATTTGGAAAATTGTGAAAATCTTGTACAATTTCCAAGCAATGTCTGTGGCTTGAAATCTCTTC
This sequence comes from Nephelium lappaceum, assembly GCA_021234005.1. Lineage (NCBI taxonomy): Eukaryota > Viridiplantae > Streptophyta > Magnoliopsida > Sapindales > Sapindaceae > Nephelium > Nephelium lappaceum. The sequence continues at coordinate 4,130,073 of CM038003.1, forward strand.
AGATTCTTAATCTTTATGGCTGCTCAAAACTATACAGACTACCCCTCAATTTAGAAGAAATGGAGCATTTGGAGGAGCTACATGTCGCTAGGACTGCTATAAGACAATTGCCACACAACGTTTGTGGTTTGAAATCTCTTAAGATTCTTAATCTTTGTGGCTGCTCGAAACTAGACAAACTGCCCCTCAATTTGGAAGAAATGGAGCATTTGGAGGAGCTATATGTCGGTGGGACTGCTATAAGAGAAGTACCATCATCCATTGCACAATTAACGAACCTTAGAACATTGTCATTCTGTGGATGTAAAGGAGGACCACTAGAAACATTGAGTTCTTTTCTGTTTTCACTGTTGTTGCGAACTAGAAAGCCTGGTTTGCTGTTACCTCCTCTTGCAGGTTTGTCCTCTTTGACAACATTAGATCTCCGTGACTGCAATCTTTTGGAAGAAGCAATCCCGAGAGATTTTGGCTCTTTATACTCCTTAAGAAAGTTAAATCTCGGTGGAAACAACTTTGTTAGCCTGCCAGATTCCATCAGTCAATTATCTAAGCTTGAAATTCTTTTCTTGGACAAATGCCATAAGCTTCGGTCATTGCCAAAGCTTCCACCTGGATTAGAATTTGTAGGGGCAGTAGATTGTACTTCCTTGGAAACAATATTAAGTGTACTAGAACTCACCTCTCGAGGGATTGAACTAGACTTTTTCAAATGCTTCAACCTGGTTGAGACTCAAGGCAGGGACAACAACAGTTTGGCAGGTATGTTGCTGAAACAATGGCTTCAGGTTTCTCTTTCCTAAACAAGTTTCTGATATATTTCCTTCAAATTTTCCAGCATTTGTCTTTTGTAATTTCAATAATCATATCAAATTCTGAGTCCTGTTGCTATGACACTTTTTTGTTTTATTATATTGATAAAATAAAAGGTGTTTGATATTTACAACAAGGTGTTCATTGAAAAGAAACTCTAAAAAAACAAAATAGAAAAACAGAGAAACCATGGATGGATATCAAAGCAATACTTCATGAATGGTGACCTCGTAAGAGTTATAAGGCAGAGAACATATAATCACAATCATGCTCTGTAAAACTGTTTTGATCATGATATCAAAGCAATACTTCATGAATGGTGACCTCGTAAGAGTTATAAGGCAGAGATTGTTGCGAGAATGACCTCTTTTGGACAAAAATGCCCTTAATGATAACGAAAGGAGTCACCTTCACCCATCCTATAGGTATCACGTTCACTCTCTGTCTCTCGACAACAGTTTGCTTTCATGTCATTCTCTCTCAACAACCACATGAATTTCACAAACCCCCTTTTCTTCTGTCCACTGCGCTTTATGTTCTCCCTCACACCTTATTTTCTCGATCGCCGTCGTGTATCACCGTCTGGTCTGCTCCACTGCGCCTGTCTCTCTCTCCATCGCTGCCGTGTCATCTGCTGTGCGCTTCAAGGTTCTTCCATCATCTCTTCGTCTCTCTCCGTTTCGCCCAGACGTAGCCGCTTGACAACCTCTCAGCTGTCAACTCTCAGGTGAGTTCAGTTTGACCATTTTTAACCTCGCCACTTCAAGCTCTCTCTTTGTACGTTTTTTGTTGGGGGGTTTGGATTGAGAAGGGTGGATATAGTAGAATTTGGAGTGGAATCAGCAATACCCCGATGATGATTTTTGTTTCATTCGGACTTGGTAGCTTGTTTTAGGTTCAGTTGAGGTGGGGGGTTTTGTGTTTTTCGTTCTTGAATCATGTAAAGTTTTGATTTTTATGTTTTTGGTTGGTTTGGGTTGATGTTATTTGTTAATTGGGTTTTTCTAAATTTTGCATATTTTTAATGGGTGTGTGCTTGTTTTGGATTCTGCATTGTAGTTGAAAAACCAAGTGGGATATTTGAGAAGAATTCTCAATCATTTTGAATTCTCAATCAACCAATGCGGTTGAGAATTCTCAACCAAACAACAACAAAATTCTAAGGTAATTGATGCTGGTTTTGCACTCAAATGTGGAAGAGATTTAGTTCTCTTATTATGGTGGTTGGACCAGGTTGGTGATTTGGGTCTATCTAAGGCGAAATGTCAGACACTGATCTCGGGTGGTGTGCAGGGAACACTTCCGTGGATGGCACCAGAGCTTCTGAATGGCAGTAGCAGCCTGGTCTCTGAGAAGGTTCGTGCCTCTATGTATTTTCTCAAATTTTTACCGGGGAAGAACCATATGGAGACTTGCACTACGGGGCTATTATAGGCAATTTTCAAACTCAAATATCTTTTATTTTTGTTGTTCCCATTGATTGGCTCAGGACATGCAATGCTGATAATTGACCTGAAATGCCGTGCAGGTGGTATTCTGAGCAATGCATTGCGACCGCCAGTGCCAGAATCTTGTGATCCCAAGTGGAGATCCTTGATGGAGAGATGCTGGTCAGCAGAGCCACCAGAGAGACCGATCTTCACCGAGATTGCAAATGAGTTGCGTTCAATGGCAGCCAAGATTCCTCCGAAAGGACAGAACCAAACACAACAGCCACCCTCCTCCTCAGCACAGCCCCAAGTTCAGAAATAGTTCCGGATGAGTTAGTTATACTTGTAGTGTCTTTCCAGATTGTGTTTGCCAGTTTGTTGACTTTGTTTAAATGCTCAAGCCATACAAAGACATCCCCATGTGTTTTGTTTAAAATGTAACATATGAAAGGTCTCATTTCTTTTTTAATTTTTTGGTTTTTGAATAGAAGTTATAGGTCTCATATGTATTTTCAGGTGAGAATTGAAAACCATTAGAAAACTCTATTTCGCTGATATTTCCCCTTCTGTTTCTCTTCAACTTCCTCCTGCCTTTTGGCATCTACTCATATAAAACTCCTCTTCTACTATCAACACATTAGACAGCAATAATCCAGTACAAGAACAACTCACTTGATTTAGTGACTGCATACAGACCTAGAAGTAGATCCTTAGTGTTGGACTTTAATAAATAGGAGAGGTTCCTCATTCTATGACATACATCGGTAGACTGGAGCAATACATTGTAGCAAAACAACTAAGAATGTAGAAGAGCATACAATTACAACCTAGTGAATCACTAGCAGTTGATGGAGAGCCTTCTTTTTGGAACACATCTTTCGCATTATTAACAGCAAGAACCCAACAATTCTTTGACAGTTTCTTAGCACATTATTTAGCCGCAGATATGGATGATCGGATGGTATGGTGACTCTGAGCAGTTCCCACTATCAGCTTGGATGCAGAATAAGAAATGGCGTCTCTGACCAAAATCTTTCGAATTGATGTACCTCTGCATATTTTAAACTTCAGATCCATCTGCAACCCCACATTCAATTATGGAAATACTAGAACATGAAACAAACTATAAAAACCTCACAGACTGAATTTTTTATTTTTTCAACTAAACATGGATCAGATTGTTAAAAGCACTGGACTTGAATTTCTAATTATTGAAGAAAACAAATATGGAAGTTAACAAATAAAAAAACAGAGCTCAAGTAACATACCTATTTCAAGTTGCAGAAGCCTTCATATACAGCAGGAACAGAGCCAAAGCTTTAACAAGTGAGAGCAGCAAAGACTTGCCATCTTGATCCACAATTTCTACATTTGGCAAACACTTTAGAAAAACCAACCGGAAGACAACGAGGAAACCAAGTGCCTCCACAAATATTTACCACTCGCCATGTCCACAAACGTCCAGAACCCAGACTCCACAGCTACACGAACCTGCGCACACACACACACATCAAAGTTCCAGTCTTTCAGCAAATTCAAACCAAACCCACCAAAAAATTCCTACCTTTAATCAAAGTCAAATCACACCTAGATAAAATTCCAATCTTTAATCAAATTCAAGTCAAACCCAGACTGTGATCACTGGATGTGACTCAAGCAACATTGCCGTGTTGCCTTCTGGGTTCTCATATCTTCCTGATGGACTTGAGTCAAGGCCTCTAGTGATCACTTCTAGACAAGAGGAGAAGAGCACAGAAGGTTTCATTTTGCTTAGTATAGCATTCCAAATCACAAACAACTCTCCCACAGGCAGGCTAACCATGGAATCAGTGGAGTCTGTAAACACACTCATTTTTGTCAATACATGCTATCCAAAACAAACACATAAATCTTATCAAAGACCTAAAAGCAACTCCAAAATAATTTTATCTATATACAAGATATAGCTCAAACATCAAATGTAGGGATGTCAGCATGCTGGTGGTGTTTCTATCCTACAGAAAGTAACTAACTTAAATTTCCAAATGTCATTTCCTAGAGACAGCGATTCCAACCTTTGAGAATCAATTGATATCGTAATCTGCAAGGAAACAAAATGCAAAGAAGAAATGTATTTCATTATTTTAATAAGACAAATGATGGTCTTGATCAATCATCAACTATAAAAACAGCAGAAACTCTACATCTGTATTCAGATGTTGTTAATGTAAGTACATTGAGTTTTTGGAAAGCTATAAAAACAGCGAAAACTCTACTGCAATTTTTGTAAAAGTTTTAACCCACCCTGCTGATAATTTCTGGCTACGTCTACAATGTTCAATTGTCAAAGTGATGGGTCTGGAGTAAAAGGAAGACTACCTAATGACTGGTTAAATGAGGAATTCATTGGATTTATGGTGTGTGCAGTGTTTTCACTCCCTGATCATTTGGATGGTGTCCAGATTAAGTGTCATACATGGACAACTACTAGTGGTTTTAATGTCCCTTTTTCCTACCCAAGTTTCACAACTATCGAGTCTGATCACCTTTGGTCACGCGATAAATTTTATTATGGTGCTGCATTTTTAAGTGGTGGTCTAGGTGTTAGTATTCCCTTTATCATCTTTGGTAAAAAATGATTGTTGGTGAAGAGGTATGGCATTCATCCACTTTACATACAAGCAAGATGTAGAGTATTTTGAGGATTTATCAGCAGAGCAATGACTCTCTATTGGTCTTCTTTTTTTTTTTTCCCCTTTTTTTGCCAGACATTTAATAATTTAGTTATATATTAGCATGAAAAAAATAGTAAATGACAAGATTGTCACACTTTTTTTCTTTGATGTATCACTTAAACTTAAATTGTCTTATAATAAAAACCTAATGGAGAATCTTTGCTCTTACCAATGTGGGAAGTTCTATGGTCCAAGATTTTTTATGTACAATCCACCTATGGCTGACTGAGATTCATATGCCTTGTGTATTAGGGTGTAGCAGAATCAGAAAAAGGTATTCTAGAACGGATTTCCTCTTTAGTTTTAAAGAGAACATCAGTAGAAGATGTTTAGAAGAATGTTCAGTTACACAAGCAGAACATAACAAACTAACTTGTCCAAGTTAAGCTTGATCAACATCAAATGCATAAGTTAGTAATGATCAAGTGGCAACAGCATGATAACCTTGATGCTTTAGCTATATCAGATTTGTTCTAGTATTGGCGGGAAAATCAGTTGAGAAGATCTAGCTCAGCTAATGTTTAACCAATCAAATTCAAGTCTAGAGGTCACACGTTTCTTACATAACAAGTTCCAGTGTAAATATATATATATATAGTAGTGTACTACTTATTGTATTCATGAATTGAAAAAGAAATAGAAATTCTCTGCAACATATGTTGTGGTTACAAGATCAATCTTGATCATTTTTCATTTAGATTTGTTTGTTTTAAGAGCAACACTTTAGTTCCAAGTTTCAAAGATCTTCAAAATGGTATCAGAGCACTTGAAAACCATGTCTTCTGCATCTAGTGGTGGAGCACACAGTTCTTCAATCGGTGGATCAAGGTTTCTCCTCGTCGATGAAGCTCAAGCTCACGGGAAAGCTAGTTCACAATAACTACCTGTTATGGAGGCAGCAAGTTCTTGTAGGAATCAAAGGTAATAGACTAGGCTTTTATATTGATCAAAATATTGCTCCTCCTAGTCAATTAAATCCCGATGGAACTGTTAGTGATGAACTTTTAGATTGGGAACAACAAGATCAAATCTTGTTATGTTAGACGCTATCATTCATAAGCCAAGAAATCCTACCTCATTTATTTGGTTGTGAGACGTCATGTGAGGCTTGGTTGAGCATTGAACAGCTGTTCAAGTCTCAATCTAAAGCGAACATTATGCAATTGAAATTGCAGTTACAAAAATTGAAGAAGAATGGTCTCTCGATGAAGTAATATTTTACCAAGAAAAAGAGTATGAAGTATGGTCTTTCTTTCATAGGATATGTGTTGAGTAAGGAGGATAAAGTAACGGCAAGATTAAGTGGTTTGAGGATAGATTATGACTCATTTGTGGTTTCAATTACCTTGGCACCTGTTAGTCACACAGTAGCTGATATCATAGCCTTACTACTCACTCATGAGGCTAGAATTGAGAGACACATACAGATAGAGAGTCGGAGTGTTGACATGGCAGTAAATAGAAGAGGTGGAGGTAATAATCCTAGTGGTTTTGGCAAGGAAAATGTCAATATTATAACCATCAACCATCCATAAGCATTAAACTGAAAACATGGAAGACAGCACACAGCTGAGAGAGGAAGAAAAAAATGAGACTGAAAAACACACCCCTTTTTTCTACATACTTTTTAACTTTCATTGACAAAAGTTTATAGTAGAGTACATGAGTGAACCACAACTAAGTATAGCTGTCAAAACAATTACATCAACCCATACTTCTACCTAACACCATCAACATTGGTGACTGACATAAGTTAACTCAAACAAATTCAACTTAAACCATTTAAATCTAACTAAATAATAGTTATACCATAACAAAGAAAGAACCATAAACCAGAAAGTAAACAAGACACAGCAAGCACACTGCAGTTGCTTGCACCAGAACAAAACAGCATCTAAACAAAACAATAACTTTGGAGTCTCTTAGAAAACTTTTAATCTTCAACACTCCTCCTTAAAATTTTTCTAGGAGACTCCAAGCTTAGCTCTTAAGACATTAAATTGACCAAAGCCAAGTGCTTTAGTGAATATATCAACCACTTGTTCCTCGGTTCTACAATGAACCAACTTTATTTCTCTAATTCTTTCAGCTTCTCGAATGGCATGGAACTTCACATTGATGTGCTTGGTTCTTCCATGTTGAATAGGATTTTTAGCCATCGAAATCGCTGAAACATTATCACACCATAACACAGTAGGCTTATCTTGAATAAAATCCAAATCAACAAGGACTTTTCTGATCCAAATTGCTTGGTTAGTTGCTGCTGTTGCAGCTACATATTCTACCTCTGCTGTTGACTGTGCTACAACTTCCTGCTTCTTGGAGTTCCAAGCGAATGCTCCACTTCCAAGAGAAAAAATGTACCCTGTTGTGCTTTTAGAATCATCAAGTGACACTGCCCAGTCACTATCCACATATCCAATCAATTCTCCATCAGATTTTTCATACCAAATTCCTAGATCCAAAGTCCCTTTCAAGTATCTCAAGATCCTTTTCCCAACTCCAAAGTGAGTGAGGCTGGGAGAGTGCATAAATCTTGAAAGAAGACTTGAAGGATACATCAAGTCAGGCCTAGTAGCTGTTAGATACAATAAACTTCCAACCAAACTTCTGTAATTTGATTCATCGGCCTTTGCATCACCATCTAACTTGGAAAGTTTTTCATTGATGGCAAGGGGTGTTGAAACAGGCTTGCAGCTTTCCATCTTGAACTTCCTCAATACATCCATGGCATACTTCCTTTGTGATAGAAAAATGTCATCATTGAGTTGATGCACTTCCATTCCAAGGAAGTAATTCATTGAGCCCAAATCTGTCATCTCAAATTCCTTGAGCATACTTTCTTTAAACTTGATATTACCATCACCATCATTACCAGTAACCAGCAAGTCATCAACATACAAGGAACAATGATCTTGCTGCCATTCCCATAAGTTCTAACATACAAAGTGGCTTCATTCTAACTCCTTTTGAAACCACTTTGCAAAAAATAAGTGTCAATCCTGCTATACCAGACCCTAGGGGCCTATTTCAAACCATATAAGGCTTTGTGAAGCCTATAAACATCACTTTCATGCCCAACAATCACATATCCTGGTGGCTGCTCCACATAAATTTCTTCTTGTAGAATTCCATTTAGAAATGCTGACTTGATGTCAAGATGATACAGCTTCCACTCATTTTGAGCAGACAATGCAGCAATCAATCTGATTGTTTCATGTCTAGCCACAGGAGCAAAAGTGTCTCCAAAATCAACTCCTACAACCTGTGAGTACCATTTGTAACTTTTACAACTAGTCTAACTTTATACTTGTTTATAGAACCATTTGGATTCAATTTGGTTCTATAAACTCATTTAACACCAATAACCCTTCTATTACTTGGTCTAGGAACCAACTGCCATGTTTCATTTTTTGCAATCATTTTCAGTTCCTCCTGCATTGCAATCCTCCATTCTTTTATCTTTAAAGCTTCCTCATAACTGGAAGGTTCATTCACCATAAAATTGCGTCTCTCATAGATTTTTGTTAAGGATTTTGTCTTCAAGATAGGTGAATCAGACTCAACTATCACACCATCATCAATTTCTACATCCTTATTTGTATTCTGACTGTTTTGTACAGCTTGTATAGGATCCCTCTCAAGCTGAATTTCTTTGCCAACTCTCTATACTTGCTTGCTGTCCCAATTCCAGTGAGCTCTTTCATCAAACTGCACATCTCTACTCACTAAAATCTTTTTTGTTTTAACATTATACACCTTGTACCCTTTTGAACTTGTTGCATACCCAATAAAAATCCCCAATTCAGCCTTCTCATCAAGCTTTGTTCTCTTGATGTCAGCTACATGAGTATAGCAAACCGAACCAAAACCTTTCATATGCTTTACTGAGGGTTTTAGACCAGTCCAAGCCTCCAAAGGTGACATACCTTGAACAGCTTTGGTGGCAAGCTTGTTCAAGATATACACTGATGTATGGACAGCTTCTACCCAAAAAAACTTGGGTAGGTTCTTCTCTGCAATCAAGCTTCTAGCCATCTCCATTACTATTCTATTATTTCTCTCTGTGACTCCGTTTTGTTGTGGAGTATAAGGAACAGTGAGTTGGTGCTTGATTCCTATGTCTTCATAGAATGCATTAAATCTGTTGGAGGTGTACTCTCTGCCATTGTCTGATCTCAGCATCTTCAGCTTGCATCCACTTACAATTTCAACCATACTTTTAAACTTCTTGAATACATCAAAGGTCTGAGCCTTGTTAGCCAAAAAGTACACCCATGTCATCCTTGTAAAGTCATCAATAAACAATAAAAAATAGAGACTTTGATTCAAGGAAGGTATGCTCATTGGACCACATAAATCAGTGTGGACCAATTCTAGTTTGTTCTTGGCTCTAGCTACATTTGCTACTGGAAATGGTCTTCTGTGCATTTTTCCATACTAACATGCATCACATACATCTTCAATTTTATTGATTTCAAGCAAACCTTCCACCATGCAATGTCTTTGTACATAAACAAGTGCATTTACATTGAAGTGGCCTAACCTTTTGTGCCATAAAATTGAATTATCATGCTTAGATAATAAAACAACATGCTTGACTTCTCTAAAATTGATTGGAAAGCTACTATCTAGCATTTTAATTCTAGCCACTTCTACATCATGAAAATCAACGATAACACAACATTCTTTTTTGAATGACAATGAGTATCATTTCTTTAATAATTGAGCCACACTTAATAATTTTGATCTAAATTAGGAATGAACAACACATCATGAATAACTTTAGTATCTGAATTTGTGTGAATCAAAACATTTCCCCTTCCTGTAGCCTGTACCACATCACCATTACCTAGCTTGACTCTTGTTCTGTCAATTCTGTCAAGAGAGCAAAATAAATTTTCATTCTTAGCCATATGACTTGGACACCCACTGTCCACATACCATACTTCATTTGAAGTTCTCTGGCAAGCCTGAGTTGCCATGAATAGATGATCATCTGGAATCTGTTCATCGGTGAAATTTACTTGCTGAGCAAGCTGCTGTGTTTGCTGATATGGTTTGGTTCTACAATAGCTCTCCCTGTGTCCCCATTTCTTGCAACAATTGCACTGAATTTGTGGCTTCCCTTTGTACCAACAATCTTTTGCAAGATGGTTAGTTCTTTTACATGTTGAACAATGTGGAAACTTGTTCCTTGCACCAGCTTCTGCAGAGCTATTGTCAGGTTTTATTTTTCCCTTTCTATCACCATTTCTAGGACCAAAAACTTGTTTCTTTTGATCCTTTTTGAATGGCTGATTCCCTTTATGTCTAGCTTGGAAAGCATCTTCCATTGCATCACCATTTCTTATGGCAAACCTTTGCTCTTGAGCTTGTAATTTGCTAACCATCTCAAAAACTGTCAAAGTCTTAAGATCACAAGACTTTTCTATAGCAGCTACTTTTGCTTTATACTTATCTGGTAAACTTACTAGCATCTTCTCCACAACTTTATGGTCCTGAACAACATCACCATAGAGTCTCATTTGATTCACCAACTCTGACAGCTTCGATGAATAATCCTTGACAGTTTCTCCTTCTTTCATTTTCAACATCTCAAACTCTCTTTTGAGAGTCAACAACTTCATTGATTTCACCCTTTCATTGCCTTCAAACCTCTCCTTTAACTTATCCCATATTAGCTTTGCAGTGTCCAGATGCATAATACTTGTGAACACTGAATCTGACAAAGCTGAATGCAGACATGTGACAGCCTTGTCCCTCTTCATCTTTTCTTCCTCATGCTGCTTCATTTGAGCTATTGTTGGGTTGGCTCTTAAAAGAGGAACTTGCTTGTCTTCAACAACATAATCTCATAAACCAAATGCTTTCAGATAGGACTTCATTTTGACAGTCCATATTTGATAATTTTCCCCATTAAATTGAGGCACATGAAGAGTAGTATTGCTTGATGTAGCCATATTTTCATTCATATGTGTTTGTCTCTCACTTTCAAGTGTTTAGACCTCACTAAGTTCTCAGAAAAAAAACAAAAACATACCTCACAGACCCTTAAAGAAAAAGCTCTGATACCACTATCAATATTATAACCTTCAACCATCCATAAACATTAAACTGAAAACATGGAAGACAGCACACGGCTGAGAGTGGAAGAAAAAAATGAGATTGAAAAACACACCCCTTTTTTCTGCATTGCTTTTTAACTTTCATTGACAAAAGTTTATAGTAGAGTACATGAGTGAACCACAACTAAGCATGGCTGTCAAAACAATTACATCAACCCATACTTCTACCTAACACCATCAACATTGGTGACTGACACAAGTTAACTCAAACAAATTCAACTTAAACCATTTGAATCTAACTAAATAATAATTATAACATAACAAAAGAAAGAACCATAAACCAGAAAGTAAACAAGACACAACAAGCACATTGCAGTTGCTTGCACCAAAACAAAACAGCATCTAAACAAAACAACAACTTTGGAGTCTCTTAGAAAACTTTTAATCTTCAACAGAAAATTTGAACATAAATATTCATTCAGCTGAAGGTAGACAATCTTGTTAGAATACTGTTGGAAGAAGGTTTCGTGGCAGATGAAGAAACAACAACAATAATCGACCTCCTCATCAAATCTGCCGTAGGCCAAGACATGATGCTCTAAGAGGTTACTATAGATTTTATCAGTCTTATAAGCCTCAATGCAAAACTCAATTTGGTGGAAATGGTAACAATCCGTATCCTGGTAATGTTGGAAACATGGCTGCAATGTATGTTGAACAGGATATTGGCTCTTTTGTAATATCATATGCGAGTTCATTTGGAACCTCTTGATGGTTTCTAGACAGTGGAGCAACTGACCACTACACACTTGATGTATCCAATCTCATAAACAAGTCAGATTTCCAATAAAATGAGAGAATTTATGTGGGGAATGGAGTAGGTTTGAGTATCTTCTCAATTGGTTCAAACTCTTTTTATCTTAATAGACAATGATTTTCTACTCAAAAACATATTGCACATTCCTCAAATTACCAAAAATTTCATTAGTGTCTCCAAATTTGTTAAGGACAATGATGTGTTCATTGAATTTCACCCTTGTCGTTGTTTTGTGAAGGACCAAGCTACGAAGAAGGTTGTTCTTCAAGGGGTCCTTAGGAATGGGTTGTATGTGTTTGACTTGTCTTTCCAGTGTTCAGGCACAGACAAGAAAGTCTCAAGAAGTCAAATGTCTTCACAGTTCACTCATTCAAATTCCAAGTTTAAACATAGTTTCTTTTCATGTAAAGATTCCTCATTGCATAAACCAAACACTGTCAATGCTAGTACTTTTTCAACTTGTGCAAATAATGTTGTCAAGTTTGACAACTCTTGTATAAATGACGATTCTAGTCTACTTCTTTGGCATATGAGGTTGGGACATCCATCCTCTTCCATTGTAAAAGACATTTTGAATAAATGTAAAGTTCCCTTTTCCAATAGCAGTACCTTTTCTGTTATGATTGTCAAGTGAGCAAATCTCACACACAACCATTTCAACAATCAAACACATCCTATTCTTATCCTCTTGAACTCATTGTAGCTGATATATGGGGTCTTGCACCCATTACATCTTTAATAGGTTCAAGATTTTATGTGAGTTTTCTGGATGCATACACTAGGTATACACAATTCTTTCTGCTCAAATCAAAAGCTGAAGTAGCTCAAATTTTCAAAGTATTCAAAGCTCAAGTAGAGGTTCAATTCTTTTCCAAAATCAAGACCCTTCAAACTGATAATGGAAGAGAATTTTTAGTCCTTAAATCCTTTTTGGAAGAATGTAGAATCAGTTTCAGACACTCTTGCCCCTATGCTCATGAACAAAATGGGCTTATTGAAAGGAAGCATAGACATACAGTTGAAACAGTCTAAGCCTCCTCTCTTAGGCATCATTGCCCTCTCGTTTTTGGTCAGAAGCATTCAGTACTGCTACTGAATTAATAAAATGCCAACTACTGTGTTGCAAGGAAAAACACCCTTCTCTTACTTATAAGGAAAAGAGTCAAATTATTCACTCCTTAAGGTGTTTGGATGTTTAGAGTATCCATATCTCAGGCCTTACAATCATCATAAGCTGGAGTATAGGAGTGAACCTTAAACTTTTCTAGGATATTACACTCAATACAAGGGCTACAAGTGTATGAGCTCCAAAGGAAGAATGTACATAGCCAGAAATGCAGTTTTAAGGAGGATATATTTCCTTTTGCCAACTCAATGTCACAAGTTGCAAAAAAATATCATTTCAGTTCTGTGACAAATATGCAATCTTCACATCCTTCTTTATTTCCACCAATAGCCATTCCATCACTTAGTCCTACTCAAGAGTGGTCACAAGGGTTTGATCACAATACTGATATTAAAGGTTACAATCAAACTGCAAATGCTGAACATGATTCACAGCAGTCAGTTGACAATTCTCCAAGTAATATTGCATCAGCTGCTGATATTCCTACACATTCTCAACATTTACCTTCAACTATTCAAAATAAACATCCTATGGTAACAAGAGCAAAGGCATGACTATTCAAGCCTAAAGCTTGGATTGCTTTCTAGATGAAACAGAACCAGTAACTCTTCAACAGTCTCTATCTCATCCTAAATGGTTAGCAACGATGCAGGCAGAATTCAAGGCTCTTAAGGACAATCAGACTTGGTCTTTGGTGTCTCCACCTCTTGGAAAAAACATTATAGGATGTAAGTGGGTTTTTAAAATCAAAAGGAACCCGGATGGAACTCTTCTTAAACACAAAGCTAGACTTGTAGCTAAAGGGTTCCATCAACTTGTCGGTTTCGATTTCATTGAGACCTTTAGCCTTATGGTGAAACCTGTCACAGTGAGAATTATTCTATCTATTGCAGTCTCCAATGGTTGGAGTTTAAGGTTGTTGGATGTCAATAATACCTTTCTAAATGGCATTCTTGATGAGGAGGTGTTTATGCAGCAACCACCTGGCTTTGAGGAGGGGAATGGTGATCAATTAGTCTGCAAACTCCATAAAGCCTTGTATGGACTGAAGCAGACACGAAGGGCCTCGTTTGAAAAGTTTAAAAACACTCTCTTTCAGCTTGGTTTCAACTTAAGCAGAGTAGACCAGTCACTCTTTTGTAAGTTCACAAGTGATTTAAGTCTTTACATTCTTGTGTATGTTGATGATATCATAATTATTGGTTCAAGTGTTCAAGAGATTGATAAGCCAGTTAAAGAGTTGAATTATTCTTTTGCTTTGAAAGATTTGGGTATGTTGAACTACTTCTAGGAATTGAAGTACAAAGAACAAACACAGGACTGCACTTGTCATAGCATAGGTATGTTCAGGAGTTGCTTAAGAAAACCAAGATGGAAAATGCAAAACCATACTCCTCACCTATGATTGCAAGTGTAGAAAGTCAGTTCTTAGCTTGTAGAGGCAATTTAATTGACAATGCAGTAGACTGTGGATCAGTTGTTGGGGCATTGCAGTATGTAACAATCACAAGGCCTGATATTGTGTTTTCTATCAATAAAGTTTGTCAATTTATGCAAACTCCTTTGGATCAGCATTGGAAGGCTATGAAGAGAATACTTAGATACTTGAAAGGATCTTCAACTCAAGGTCTTTTCTTTGACAAGTCAAGCAATCCTAACTCATGCTATGATCTAGTAGGCTTTTCAGATGCAGATTGGGCGTCTAATCCGGATAATAGGAAGTCTACTTAGGGTTTTGTATATGTTTTGGATCAAACCTTGTTGCTTAGAGTGCCAAAAAAGCAACACACAATATCTCGATCTTCAACTGAAGTTGAATATAGAAGCCTTGCCTCTGTAGTTGCTGAGCAGACATGGATAAGATCTCTTCTCCAAGAACTCAAGGTACCTCAACAAAGAGTTCCCACAATCTGAGTTGATAATCAAAGTACAATTGCTACGGCAAACAACCCAGTTTTACATGCAAGGACAAAAAACATTGAGTTGGATCTTTACTTTGTTAGAGAAAGGACCATGCAGAAGCAAATTTACTTAATCATGTGCCTTTGGTTTATCAAATAGTAGATGTTTTTACTAGGTCATTATCAACTCCTAGATTTCAGTTTCTGAAGGCCAAACTCAATGTGTCAGACTCCCTATTGAGTTTGAGGTGGAGTGTTGAGAAGAATGATCAGCTTACACAAGCAGAACATAACAAACTAACTTGTCCAAGTTAAGCTTAATCAACATCAAATGCATAAGTTAGTAATGATCAAGTGGCAACAGCATGACAGCCTTGATGCTTCAGCTATATCAGGTTCTGTTCTGGCATTGGCTGTAAAATCAGTTGAGGGGATCCAGCTCAGCTAATGTTTAACCAATCGGAATCAAGTCTAGAGGTCACATTTTTCTTATGTAACAAGTTCCAATGTAAATATATATAGTAGTGTACTGCTTATTGTATTTATGAATTGAAAAAGAAATAGAAATTCTTTGCAACATATGTTGTGGTTACAAGATCAATCTTGATCATTTCTCATCTAGATTTGTTTGTTTTAACCTCAACACTTTAGTTTCAAGTTTCAAAGATCTTCAATAGAAGTATCAACCGGTCAAAGCCATGATGATGACAATGAGGAGAATTCAGTGGAGGAAGGCCAAACTAGAAGTGAAGATTCTAATGCTGATTCAAGAGGAACCGCGTCAGGAGCATAGTCAATAGCTGACGTGATTGAGGAAACAATTATAGAGATGATGATGAGGATACAATTAATTTAACACAGGAGGTACTGATTCTTTTCCCCCTTCTATAATTATGTTCTCATTCAACAATTTCATGTACAATTTGCATGATTAATTAAGTAATATTGTCAAAATTGAAAAGGTTGGTTCAAAAATTGACAATTTTTATGGTCACTGCTGGGTGACCGGCTAGAATGATAATTAGATGTTGAGTGTGCATTGAGTGTCTACGACTTTCAAAGATAGGCTATGGTGGCATTTTGACACATATTGAGTAGTTTTGTGTACATTGATGGATAAGCCCAATCCTTGCAATTTTAACAAGATGAAGAATTTTTTTCTGGAAAGCTTTTGGCCATTTGGGCCGAAAAACATGTTTTCCTCAAAGCATGACGAAAATGTGTGGTTTTTTTTTTTTTTTTTAATTTTTTTTTAAAGGTGTTTGCTTAATGATAAACCCTCAACTCCACGCCAATAAAGGTCTAGGATTTAATTATTTGCCCTTTCTCATTCTCAACCGTAAAATTTTTAATAATTGATCATTTGTCTTTATTAATTTTGATTTAATTAAAATATGAAAGGAGAAAAACAAGTAGTCATTGGTTTAAAAAAATGGGGCTTGTCCTTTGTGACCTAGGCTTGGGCTCATTGTAACTTTGATTAAGAATGGTATAAATTAGATGTGCATTTGATAAATACATCTCGTTGCATTTTAAAAAATTCTTATTTACGTACATCAAGAAAAATAGAAAAATATTTTTGATGTTGTTTATTTCCTATCATATAATATATTAAATTTTTAGTAAAACATTTTTCATAGTTAGGTAAATTATAATTACATATTATATTTTTTTTAAACAATCTTTAATGGGTTAGGTTTAAGAAAGGGATGCATAAACAGTGCTAGTGGGATGCATAAACACCACATTTTTTCTTTTTATTTAAGTTTAATTATCAAAGTTGCAAGTAACGATTCACGATATATTATTCACACACCAGTTTAATATTTTTGTTAATTATAATTTTTTGTCAATTAAAATTATTAAGTAAAAGGGGTGGCTGGTGCCTTAAGCAACTAAAGTGGTTGCCTTAAGTTTTCAGACTT
Source organism: Nephelium lappaceum (assembly GCA_021234005.1). Taxonomy (NCBI): domain Eukaryota; kingdom Viridiplantae; phylum Streptophyta; class Magnoliopsida; order Sapindales; family Sapindaceae; genus Nephelium; species Nephelium lappaceum. The sequence continues at coordinate 4,146,864 of CM038003.1, forward strand.
GCTGAACTTCATCTCTGATAGATGTCTCACTATTTTCCAGACCAAAGTTACCAAGCTCCAACGAAAAGATACCATAATAGCAATCTACTAGCTGACTTTATCTTTACAACAATCTTAGCAGGAAGTGTTACTAACTTTATTTCTTACTTTCAGTCTACTATTCGATCCGATTATGACATTAGTTAACTTAAGCGTTGGAGTGTCTTTGATCGCCATCATCCTAGAGTCAAGTGTTCTACCTCAAATTCTGTTTCTTGGCTTCTTTTTTATAAGTTTCTAATGGCCCAATAAGCTAACAGTAGAATGAGCAATCAACTTAAGTAACTGTAGAATTCCACATCTACAATATTCACTTTAAAAGTTTTTATATTTGATAGTAAACATAATTAGCTAGTATGACATATATATATATATATATATTACCTTAAGCATAGAAGGCTTTGTTTTAAAATTTCACCTAAAACCTCACAAACCTTGAGCAAGCCCCATATCTAACATAATCAATAACAGTATAACACCATGAGTATGACAATAACCTCTATAAAATATTACCACAGAAATTGAAAGAAACTTGATTATTTTGTCAGTGTACGATGTTTGATATAAATTTCGTTTACTATGAATACTTATAATTGTAGAATTTGTTTTTGTCGTAGAAATGGGCATCATTATACCTCCATGAGATCACTAGGCAAAAACATTATCAAATTTCAATTTAATTGTCTACTAGTTTGAAAATATGATAAAAATAGTTATCTTAAAATCACAATAAAACAAAAAGCTATAGATGGTAAAATCATTAATTAGTCACACAAATTGTACATAACATGAAATTGCTGTTTGGACATACATGGAATCCCCTATAATAAGATGTAACTTGCTAAAGCCTAAAGGTTCATAGTTAAACAAATGGATGAGATTCTAATTTTAAGAATTAAGAAAAATAAAACAACATTAATATCTTGGTGCTATCCTTTCTTTATTAATTATTTGTTTCTTCTTTTTTTTAAGTTGCAGGGCACCATTGACCACCTGCAAAACTTTATTTCTAATAAAAATAATAATAAACTTGGCAGTGGACTGGTGGTAGGGAGGGGCAGGGCATATTATTTTCATCTTTTGAAAGCAACTGGTATAGTATTCAAAATTATTTTGAATGCTTTGTTATGTTATCATAATACTATAGAAGGAATGGTAAAAAGATTTTGGCTTTCTTATAAAATTAAAGAGCCATAACTTTGTGAAGACTAAAGAAATTAGTTTTTAGTTTATGGCTTTATAGCATTAATTAAATGATAAATATATATATATATATTTTATCATGACTTAAGAGAACTATAAGACAATAATTTATTGTGATTACAATGATGGTGATGTAGGAAGAGTTGTTTTATTTTTTATTTTTAAAGGAATCTTGTTGAACTTTAATTGATCATTCATAATTTTTTTCTCTTTAATTGTCAATCTCAATCAACATTCTCTTCAATTGTCTAGGACCCTATTTATAACTGCGTCTGGGCCTCACTTTGAGTAAGGCCGGCCTGATTCCTGCTAGCGCTAGCTCTGGCTTTTTCGTTCTTCTGAATCCACACCTGCTAGCGGGAGATGGAAGATAGTTTTGATCCTTTTTCAAAATCTCGAATTGAAAAGAATTGGTTCGAGAAGGCCATGGAAGGCCAATGGAAAGAAGTTCTTCAAATATCCACAGAAAGTCCGTGGATTCAGTGTGCCAAGATCACCATGTCAGGAGCAACTGCATTACACATAGCTGTCTCCGACGGCAAAGAAGACATCTTCGAGAAGCTCATCGATGTCATCAAGTCGGGGACATATATATCATTGAAGAACGTTTTTGAGTCTCGGTGATGAGCTAGGGAACACGCCTTTCCACACACACTGCGGACACGCTGGGAAAGGTGAAGATGTGTAGATGCATTGCAGGTGTGGATTCATAAATCTTTGATTGGCATTCGTAACAATGACAGTGAGACTCCATTGTTCATGGCTGCTCTTCAAGGTCATTAGCATGCTTTCCTCTGCCTCCATGAGTTATGCGAAGATGGTGAAGGCTATGGGTATAGTAGAAGGAACGACGGCAAGACCATTCTTCATTGTGCTATCTCTGGAGACTAGTTCGGTCAGTTTTTTCACTACTTTAATTAGTTTCATTCACAAGTGAATAATTATTTACAAGCTATAGTACTACATTTAAATAATAATCTTTAAAAATTAGGTCCGTAATGATTTTTAGAATGTTATGAAAGTTTAATTATATATGTTTCTTATCTTTTTGAGAAGAGTGTTAACATATACTAATGCCGGAGGTCAGTTTGATAGATTTGGCTTCCGTTTTTTTTTTTTTTTTTTGAAAGAATAGATTTAGCATTTCAAATAATACATTTGTACAAAGATCTGGTGAACTCAGTGAACGAGGAAGGGTTATCACCTCTCCATCTGCTAGCCGCCAAGCCTTTTGCCTTCAAAAGCAGTAGCCACCTTGGACGTTGCAATGCATTGATCTATCACTGTATGTTTAATCTTAATTCTCACCACATGTTTTTTCTTGAATTGTTAAAGTTTATTATATATTTCTCATAAAATTCATGGTAGATCAACTCAAAATAAGCTCCCACATATATGATATGATTTTTTTTTTCTAATTTCTATAGAATTTATACTTGCAGTGAGAATATCATAATTATTGAATTAGCCTTTTCATTCTCCTTTTAATATCCTTATTTGGTACAATAGCCGAGGTACTAATCATCTGTACTGTTATGTGGAAGGCATACTTGTTGAAAAACTTGAGGTGGAGAAATCTCAGGGTCAAATTTCGCTGGCAAAAATGGTTTGTGCCCCAAACTACCAAACCTGCCACAACTTGATTCGCCGGATGTGGAAAGTATTTGGTACGTCAATGAAATGAAACCATGCATTTTTGTCTTTCAATTAAAAACAGTAGTGAAAAGCACAGCTTTCGTTTCATGTTTAATATGCCTTAACAGAGTAAGTACTCTCTACAGTAACGAAAAATGCCTCAGACGGTATAGAGGGTAGGGGGTAGCCAATCGCACCAGATGCTGAGAACCCTCCTGAAAGTCGAAAATTTCTATTCTGTTTAAATGTGTGCGTCTTATGCATATTGAGTAACTATATATATAAGTGTAGTATTGGGAGAATTCTCTTATCACAAACACATTAAATATAGACCGACTTTAAAAAACTAATGCAAGTAACATTCAATTACTATTTAATAGTATAATTAGGCACTGACATAACCAATTCTTAAGCCAAAATAGGAAAATTGATTCCTCACAAACAAAACATGTATGAAAAGCAACTGAAATGTATTCCTCAGGAAATGGAGATATGACTGCTACATTTTCATTTATTAATCCTGTAACAACTATTAGTGCCCCCAAGTTATAAGATGAGGATGCTGAAGGCTGATTGGAAACTATCTTGAATTAGCACCAATTTGGATAGCGCATAATGTCTTTAATCACAATATTTGCTGTAACAGAGTTAGTACTCCCTGTTTCCAGCAATGAAAACTGCCACAGAAGCTACACAGGAGAAAGGGAAAAACCCACCACATACAGAGTGTCCTGCTGAAGGCGAGAACTTTCTATTCAATTCGAAAGCATGTCTTATAATTTATAAATATTGAGTAAGTAGCTGCAGTATTAGGAGAATTTTCTTATTATAAAAATGCGATGTGATTCAAATTTTCTAGTAGTTAATGACAACTGACATCACCTGACTGAATCTTCTAGTATATAATAAGAACTGACATTACTTGACTCTTGAGCCATTATTGGAACATTGATTCCTATAATGTCTTGGATGAAGAGGCTTTGTAATCCAGAATTTTCATATATTGCATTCCAACTAAGGCATGCATCAAATAAATTAAAGTCTTTTGAAGATGCGAAACACTTGTTAATTAAGGAGATTTCAATGATATTGTAGTGATCCATAATGAAATGTTCAAGAGGGTTACATAATTTTGTTTTTAACACAGCAAATGAAGAAAATATTAAAGCTCAAGGTCACCAGTTACTATGTTCCAATTATAGCGCCCCCGTTTGAGTTTGTCAAGCAATCGAAAATGCAGCTCTCAGATACCTACCAATCCTCACAACTCCTTCGGCACTTTCGAGACGTTCTCATGGTTCCCAAGCACGTTGGCCACAGATGCGAAGAGCGGCTCCATAACCATCGCCATCGTGTTCTTGTTCTCATTTAGCGCCTGCACCACGTGGATGACTCCAAGATGCCACAGTCGCACCAGCCTCCCTGCGTCTGCAAGCACCAGATCGAGGAACGTGTCCTTTGCGTGTATAGATCCGGTTCTCTAGCCGCATGCACCAGGAGAGATTCTCATAGATTTTTTTTTCCTCCTTTCCTTTTTAGTTTGGGATCTAATTCTAGGTTCATCATCGAACCCAAAACCTAATGGTTTTGGGTTATGAGTTCATCGTCAACCCAAAACTAGATGGTTCTAGGTTTGACGATGAACCCAAAACCATCTGGTTTTGGGTTCGATCAGAGCCCCTTTTTTTGTATATATATATATATATCATGTTTTGATGTTGTTGTTGTGAGAGATTATGATGTTGATGAATTGGATCAATGATATTAATGAACTGTGGGCTGATGATGTTGAAAACACTGAGTTTACGATGAACTGTTATTGTTTTTTATTTTAATCAAATTTTTTATAAAACTAATTTTATACAATAAAAAATTTAAATTAATTTTATTTCAATCCAATCACAACTTACATTAAATATGATATAACATCATTTTTAATTCAACCCCAAGTTCTATCAAATATAGGATAGTAATTTTTTAATCCAATTTGTTCCATTTCATTCTAATCTCGCTTGTCAAACGTAACCTAAGAATATTGGAAATACAATAATAATAAATGGCAAAAATCGAATGATTGTAATACCAAAAGCTATTGTATCGTGCGATTGTGGATGCATGTTTTACTACAAGAAATGGGTTGGAAAATTGTTCGTGAACAACACCATAATGAACTCGGCAAATGGAGTAGGTTATGGCTGTCAAAGCATGTATGTGATGTGTTGACAAGAAATAAGGTAAGATATTTCTTCTATAAAATAAACTTGTACATTGTCTATGCAAAATACAATATATAGATCAATGTAACATTTCTGCATATCGATTGGCAATTCACTTGCTCTTTACTTTTTGTTTATTAGGGAACACAAGCCATTGAAGGTATAATGCTTGACATACCTAAACCAGGGATTACACACTTGAGCAGAAAATCATTTTCTGCCATGAGCAATCTAAGACTACTCAAAATCAGTAATGTTCAATCCTTTGAAGACCTTGAATACCTTTCTAATGAGTTACGGTTTTGAAAATGTAGATCTTAGATACATACCAATCCTCTCAACTCCTTCGGCACTTTCGAGACGTTCTCAAGGTTTCTCAGCAACCCCGTAACCATCGCCATCGCGTTCTTGTTCTCATCCGGTGCCTGCACCACATGGACGACTCCAGGATGCTGCAACTACACCAGCCTCCCTGCGTCTGCATGCACAAGATTGAGGAACGCGTTTGCACGCACGCATCAGATCCGTAATGAATTGGAAGATTTTGTTGTGTATTGGTTATTCTTCTTTGTCTTCGTTTTTGTTTTTGGTTTCTTCCAAGTCTATTCCTCCCTCACTGTTGAGTTTTTTTTTTTTCCCTTTTTTTCTTAATTTTTTTTTCTATTACATTTTTTTTTTAATTAATAAAAGTGTTTGGATTTGAAAAAATAATAATAAATTTGGTTTTGGTTTGGAGAAATGAATGAGTCACACAGTAGACTTACAGATGGAGAGAAGTGTGGGGTCTATGGGAAGGTGGTGGGCTATTGTTGGGCTGGGCTTTTTATAAGGTTTTGTGATGGGCCTCGGCTTTTTAATATGAAGGATAGACCCAATTTTTGAAGAATCGGTCTTACACTCTAATTAAACGTTGTTGTGAGTACACTTAAACAGACAAAAATTGTAAGTACACCACAAATTATTATTTTTCATAAAATAAAGAGTTCATTCCAAGGCATAATCCCAAGTACTAAGGGCATGTTTGGCACATGAGAATGAGGGTGAGTTTGAGATTCAAAAATCCAAAACTTCTTAAATGTCATATTTAGAGACCAATTGGAAAACAATGGATTTAGGATTCAAAGAATCTCAAACTCCCTCATTTCCAATTTTTTTGGGAATCCTCATTCTCATATTCTTTGTCTTTTCTCACACCTCTATCTATCTTTCTTTCTCTCACTTTTTCTCACCTTCCGTCCTTCTCTCATCACACATCCATAAAACCTACAACACTCTACCCTCTATTCTTTTTTTTTTTTCTCCTTTTTAGTTTGGGATCTAGTTCTTGGTTCATCGTCGAACCCAAAACCCACTGGTTCTAGGTTGTAGGTTCATTGTCAACCCATAACTAGATGGTTCTAAGTTCGACGATGATGGTTTTGGGTTCAATCAGAACCCCTTTTTCTGTATTTTTTTTTTTTTCATGTTTTGATCTTGTTGTTATGAGAGATAATGATATTAATGAATTGGATTAATGATATTGATGAACTGTGGGTTGATGATGTTGAAGACATTGGTTTTACGATGAACTGTGATTATTTTTTATTTTTTTCAATTTTTTTTATAAAACTAATTTTATTTCAATCTAATCCCAACCTATATCAAATATGATAGGATATAATTTTTAATCCAACCCCAAGTTTCTATCAAATATGAGACAGTAATTTTTTAATTCAATTTATTCCATTTTATTTCAATCTCGTGTATCAAATTTAGTCTAAGAATATTGGAAATACAATAATAATAAATGGCAAAAATCGAATGTTAGTAATACCTAAAGCTATTGTACCGCAATTGTGGATGCATGATTTACTACAAGAAATGGGTTGGGAAATTGTTTGTGAACAACACCGTAATGAGCCTGGTAAATGGAGTAGGTTATGGCTGTCAAAGCATGTATATGATGTGTTGACAAGAAATAAGGTAAGATATTTCTCCTTATAAAATAAACCTGTACGTAGTCTATGCAAAATGCAATATATAGATCAATGAAACATTTCTGTATATTGATTGGCAATTCACTTGCTCTTTACCTTATGTTTATTAGGGAACACAAGCCAATGAAGGTATAATGCTTGACATACCTAAACCAGGGATTACACACTTGAGCAGAAAATCATTTTCTGCCATGAGCAATCTAAGACTACTCAAAATCAGTAATGTTCAATCCTCTGAAGACCTTGAATACCTTTCTAATGAGTTGCGGTTTCTTAAGTGGCGTGAATACCCTTTGTATACAATGCCTCCAATTTCCATCCGGAGAAATTTTTTAGACTAGATATGTGCTACAGCAACATCAAATATCTTTGGAAGGGCATTAAGTTACTGAATCTTGATTTCTTTGAATAAATTGTGAAGTGATCAATGGAAGCCCTTTGATAATTTTACCTTATGTTTATGACAGCATTTCAAAGAGTTGAAATCATTAAGCTCCATTACTTGCGTAATCTTGTCGAAACCCCAGACTTTACAATGGTGCCAAATCTTGAGAGGCTGGATCTTGAAGGCTGTACAAGATTACTTGAGGTTCACGAATCAGTTGGATTTCTGAAACGGCTACTTGTATTGAATTTGAAAAACTGTGAAAATCTTTCAAGTTTTCCAGCAAATGTCTGTGGTTTGAAATCTTTCAAGAGTCTCAATCTCCATGGCTGCAGAAAACTGGACAAACTGCCACAAAACTTGTAGGAAGTTGAGTGTCTTGGAGAGCTAGATGTAGGTGGACATGCAATAGGACAAGTACCACCCTCCATTGTAGGGTTGACAAACCTTAAGAAATTATCTTTCCATGGATGTAAAGGGCAACCACCCCACATATTGAGTTCTTTACTCTAGCCATTGTTGCCTAAAAGATATCAGGATTGCGCGAGTATATTGTTGCCTCATCTTGCAGGCTTGTGCTTTCTGAAAACGTTAGACCTCGGGGACTGCAATCTTTTGGAAGGAGCAATCCCAGATGATATTGGATCTTTATCCTCCTTAGAAGAATTAAATCTAGGCGGAAACAAATTTGTTAGCCTACCAGAAAGCATTTGTCAACTATCAAAACTGAAAATTCTTTGCATGGAGAAATGCCAGAGGCTTCAGTCATCACCCAAACTTCCACCTGAAATGGTTTTTGTAGGGGCAGACAATTGTACTTAATTGGAAACATTATCAAGTGCAACAGAGCTGAGCACTTCTCAATGCACCGCACTGCATTTTTTCAATTGCTTCAAATTGTTTGAGAATCAAAGTGAGAAAAACAGCTTGCCGGTTATGTTGTTGAAGCGCCACCTTCAGGTTTGTCTCTCTGCTTTTTTCAAGCGCTAGTTTATAATTGTGAATACTATGATATCATAACTTGTCAACATAAATTGATTTTACAAATGTGCATTATCATTAGTTGCATTTACACTATATATAAACGTTAATAGTTCGTAGTTACTTACATCACTTGTATGCAATAACATTGTACAAAGCACATGCCTTAACACACGCACAGGAAAACAATGCAATATATATGTGCACGTAGACAAAGCAACTTCTCTGTTCTGCTGATAATGGCAATGTATGAGAACTTAATTTCCAATTTGTTTGATCTGTTTCTAGACTTAGTAGTCAAGTAAAAAGTATGCTTTGATTTAGACTATTGAAACAGCATGATAATCATGTTACAGGAAGTTTCAGTTCATTCAACTCAGTTTCATTTATGTTTAGGCATTGGAGAGAAGGGCCTGAAGGAGAACTTGGACTGTCTCCCAATTGGTTTAATAACGAATTCCTAGGATTTGTTTTCTGTGTACTGTTCTCAAACCTTGATAATGTATGTGAATTCGAGGTTCGTTCTAGCATCACAATAAGGACAGAAAGCAATGTGCTGGGTTTTGCCATCCCCAGTCTCACAACTATTGAGTCTAACCATGTTTGGCTGGGCTACGTGTCGCACAAGGCAATTGAGGTTTCTAGTTGGAAAGAAGATCCGAGCATTGCTAGATGCATTCATGCTGACCTTTTATTCATAGGTAGAGAGTGCAAATGGATTGAAGATCCAATGAAAAGATGTGGGATTCGTCTAGTTTACAAATAAGACTTGGATTCATTCAAGGAATTAGAAGCAACAGAAAGTTCTCCATTCAAGCAAAACCATGATGTTTGTAACGCTTCTAGTTCAATTCATTATTTCATCTACATGCCTTCTATATCAGCATGGGACAGCATTAAAACATGGAATAGAACTGAAGAGCGTAAAACAATGATATGCCAAGAGTACAATTCCGTTTCTATTTTAAATGGAGATGTCAATCATTTTTTTTTTTTTTTGTTGGCATCATTTGTTTTCCAGCCAGTGTAACTCATTTCTTCATATATAATTTTTTTTCACAAACAATTTAGTGTAAATTATAAATATACGCTTGTTGATCTGAGATTTTTAACCTACCATAACATATGTAGTTAAAAACATTGCTAAATTTATGTACACCTAGCAACGAAAATATTTTCATTTAAAAACATTGCGAGTGTGAAGTGGGAGTATGGAGTGGGGTTTTACTGGAAACTGACTTTTCTTGGTCGAGGGGGCACCGCATGGTCGAGATTTCAAAGTTTTGGTAATGTCTGCTCTTTGTCCAAGAAATTTATGTGCCTTCCTTGCTTGTCCTCCCCGCTCTGATGTAATCATGCTTTTATGGCAGCCTTAAATTTGTCTGGTTTTAGGGTTGTAATTTAGTGGTTCTCAAATTTTAAAAAGTTTTTAAAAAAATATATTATTATATAGGAAATGGTTTTAATTTTAGGATTTAATTAGATAATAACATAAAGAATATAGGCCAAATTTGATTAGACCAAAAAATATATATATTAATTAATGTACTTTATAAGAGCTTTTGTTTTTAAAATTATTATCAAATAGATTAAAGATCGGGAAGTTTCAAAATTAATCATTATTTATATGCATCAAATATCTATTTTCACCCGTGAATTAAAATGATATCCACATATATGACTATTAATTTAAATAAATAAAACTAAATAAAACTAGTAAAACAAAGGGGAAACCCAGGGGGTTGGGTTAGCTGTGCGATTGTTTTCAGTTGACATGATTATGTTTACATTTTATAAAAGAAAACGGCGTTAGACCGTATCCCAACTGTTCTCATACACGTCCTCATCGTGCGCATGCTGTTCAAACTCAGCCCAATAAATTTCAGACGGAAAGGAAGGAATATGCCTATTTTGAGGCATCAGGTTGACCTGACCACCACCCCGCATGAGTAATGACATCAACATTTGCAGGCAGCAACTTAATTTGGTTTACTTTAATTGTTTTCACCATCTGAGATCTGCACCTAATTAATTGTTTTTCTCCATCACATGAATGTACTGACAACTGACTCGGACCTTTTTGCCTCTTATTTTCTAGAACATATATGGATATATAGTTATTACACAGAAATTGAAGATCAGACCAAGAATGAAGTAAAAATCTACTCTAGAAGCTCATATTTTCGTTGTAGCCATTGAAATTGAGGGATTATTTATTTATATGATAGTTTAATTTATCCACACTTTAACTTCTCTGTTCTTGCTGATCATGGCATTATACAATAGCTCAATTTTGATCATGGCAGTATAACTTCCACTATAAGAGAAAGGTCACTTCACAGTAGAGAAAGGTCATTTCACAGTTTGTGATCTAATTAGTTAGAGTGAAACTTGAACATACCAATTAGTTAAGGAACGAGCACAACTTAGAATTCAACTACTATAAGGGAGAGGACTCGCTACACTTCCTGATTATTAGTAAATATGAAATTTAAACCCTTATTACAAATATAATAAGAGGAATTGCTCAACCACTTATTTGACTTTTTATTTTTGCACTTATTGCATTTAATGAGCCTCAAAAAGTTATTTGTTTGATTTCTTAAGTAATAAAATTATTTAAATAACTCTTAAAATCACTAGATTAAAAGTAAAAATATTTCACTTTTCACTTAAATGAATTAAATTTGAATTTTTTATTTTTTAACCTGTATAAGTCAATTTTTAATTTAACACAAAAAAAAAAAAATATATATATATATATGAATAATGGGTACTTAATTAGATGTCAATCTAGTTGAGATGTAGTTTAACTATAGTGATGCTTTGAATCTTATTTATTTTAGTATTAGCTATTGTTTCCAGAGATAACCTCTGGAATAAGATGGTTGTATAAAGATAGACTGAGACTTCAAATGAACTCTATCTTCATGCGAAAGCTAGTCTTGAGAGATTACCGCAACAACTATCATATCAAACTTTCAATGAATTTATAGTTTATGTCAAATATATCATCTTTTTTATTTGATTAATTATTGCTAGTGCAGATAATAAAATTTATTAAACAAAATTGATTGGTAAATTAAGAATAAATGGATCAATAAAAAATTGATAGAAAGAAATAAATGTATGTAAATAAATTCGAACCCAATTTGAGTATCTTATATTTTACAATTAACCCCAGTAGTTAATATTGTTAAAAGAAATTACATATAATTAAACTGAGTCTTTTTTTTTTTTTTTTTATGGAAAAATTTGAGTTATTGCTTCTACACATTTATGATTATTTATTGTGGAAATTACCAAAAATACCCAATTGAAAATGACGATTTTTGTTTTTACCCAATATTTTTAAACAAATTGAATTTACCCCTCAAACAAATTAATTTCATTATATACCCAAAATACCCATAATGCCCTTACACATATTTACCTATAAGCCCTTAATTTTAAAAAAAATTAAAAAAACCAAAATATGTAATTACAAAACAGCCCCTCCTTATATATTTGTAAGAAATCGGTGGAAAGTATTTTTCATCACCGATTGCCCATCAAAAACTCAACCCACACTGTGCGACCCGTACCCGATCGACCCCTTGCACGACCCGACCAGCCGTTCGATAGTTTTCGGCCATTCTCTCGCCGTTGTCGACCTTGGCAGACCATCTCCGATCGCCGGCGACCCTCTCAAGTTTGGCAAGGTACTCGAATCTACCATGTTAGGGATTTTTTAATTTCGTTTTGCAAATTTGAGATGTTTTATGTGTTATGATGATTATATTTGGTTGGATTTGTGTTAGGTTATGATGATTAGATTAGAATAGGTTAGATTTGGTTGTATTTGTGTTGAAAATGGCCGATTGTGTTTGTTTTTGTGATGAAAATGATTATCGCAGCGTCGTCGGCCTGATGTTTTTGAAATCGATTTTTCACAATCGGTTGTTAACTTCGGTTTTCGACTTCGGGGGTTTTGCACTTCGGTTTTTCAGTTCGGTTTCAACAGAGTGGCTGTACTGTGAAAAACCGAAGTGAATAACCGATCATGCAATGAAAAACCGAAGTGGAAAACCGATGGAACACAGATCATGATGTGAAAAACCGACATAGAAAACCGATTAGTTTGTGAACAACCGAACTTCAAAACCGAGCAATGATGTGAAAACCGAAATGAAAAACTGATGAATGATAGTATCGGTGTTTCACACTTGGTTAAACACTGATCAATATCATTGATCGGTTTTTCACCATGGCTGGAAAACCGATCAATCATATTGATCGGCTTTCTAGCCATGGTGAAAAATCGATCAATGATATTGACCGGTTTTTCACACATAATTAAAAATCGATTTTATTTGTTCACATTTAAATACTAATCATTTGCTGTTTTTGTTTGTTTTCTACAGATGGATTTCAAGTACAAATATAGTTCACAAACAATTAGCAAGAATTCGAGCGGGAATACACATATTGGGCAAAAATGGGTTGGTAAAATCATTGCGGTTATTACTAGACGAGGCTTGTATGACCGATTCATAAGAGAGTACGCATTCGGACATATTTTAGAAATAAGCAGCAACAATACAACAACTGCTTCAGTGATATTATGGTTTCTGGTTAGAGAGGTGGAGGTCCCCGGTGGGCGCCGTGATGAAATGTGGTTTGAAATCGGAGGAAGACCGTATAGGTTTGGGAAACAGGAGTTTTTATTGGTGACAGGACTTCCTTTTGGGGGGTGTAGATTGAGAAATCTTCAATACGGTGCAGAATGACGAAAAGAGTATCCTATGGTGATTGTTTAGTGGAGTGTCGCCAAGTGTCCCCAGTCTAGCCACCTTTGTTAAGGCAAGGAGCCATACAACACGTCAGGGCTGTGCGGGTGAAGATGTTTTAAATGATGAGGATCTATTGAAGTTAGCAAATGTAAGGATCGCTTTCCATCTCTTCATGGGGCAGGATGATAGGGCTAGGATTGGTCATTTTATGTGGGTCATGATAGAGAATGCAGAGGTATGGAACTCGTTCCCTTGGGGTATATTGAGCTATAGTACACTGATCCATTGTCTTCATATGGCAATTAATGAAGAGCGGGTGAAAAACCCACCAAAGACCATTAATCTTTATGGTTATATTCCGACATTTCAAGTATACCTAATATGATTAATAATTAATTATAGTTTCCTTTTAATATGGTTGATATATAGGATTTTATATACACTAACTATATGTTTGTGATTTGTTTAATCAAATTATAGTGGTGGTTGGTGGAAATATTCCCAGTCTTATGAGAAAAGATAGCGAAAGATAATCAGTCCTTGCAAAATGAACTGCCAAGGTGTAGGAGATGGACACTGAAGAGGACCCCGAAAGGCATAACCAACCTAAATGATTTTCCCCCTGTAAGTGGTGAACGTAATTAAAATTGGTTTCCTTCATTTTTTTTGTTTTAACCATCCTTAATAATAATATAACTAACTATTTATATATGTATATTGCAGATAGTTAGTATTGCACAAACCCTTGAGCCTACTGATGCCGAAAAAGAGACGGATTATTGGACATCTTTCAATCCGAAGCATTTGGTTGGCGAAGAGATACATAAAGTTGGCAGCGGAGGGAGTGAGGATGATAATGATGATGATGATGCACGAGGTGATGATGATTATCAAGTGGAGGATGAAAGGGGTGATGATGAGGTTGATGAGTTTGCAAGGGAGGATGAGGAGCAGCATGAAGACATCCCAAGTGTACAGACCGAATCAGAGGATAGTTTTACAGAGTTACGAGCAAAAAAGTCGCACGATGTACGAACAGTACATTCTGAGGTACGAATCTTAATCTTTTTTTTTTATTTATTTCATTGTTAAGTGAATGTGCATTTGAGTAAATGGAAAAGTTGTGGATATGTTGTATAATCATATGAAGTGAGATAGAGAAACGGAGTCTCTAAACATGATAGACGAAGTGTAATTTCAAATATGCAGGTTATATTTCCCCGGATACTCAAAAAATAGGGGAGACTCTGTCGAAATTTTTTTTTACAATTGTGTACACTGTGTAAAATGACTTATGTATGCAGGTGAAGCAGTTGTTTGAGTACCTTGTGGGTTTATAGAAAGCAACCTACAAAAAAGTAAGATGGATAGAAGGCTGAGACGGGTGGAAGAATATTTAAAAATTTCTATGGATGACGACGACGATGATGATGATGATGATGGGAGCTTTGTCCCTGATGACCATATCTATAGCCCAGCACCACCCCCAGCACCACCCCCCCCCCCTCCCCCCCCCTACCACCACATGAGGACGAGGGAGTCCATCAGTCACCTAACCATATCTATAGCCCACCACCACCACCAGCACATGAGGATGAGGGGGTCCATCAGTCACCTGGCCATGATGATGAGGTAGTCCATCAGTCGTCTATCCATAAAGACTAGACAGTCATCCATCAGGAGGAGCAGGAGGTCCATCAATCTCACAGTGTCCACCAATCACCTCTCTAACAAGAGGATGACCAGGTATGTATAATATTTCAATTGTGTTACAGTTTGATTTATAATTCTAAATGTTTAATTGATGGTTTTGATTTGCTTACAGTTGTATGATGAGGTCATCCAGGAGTGGGGCAAACGAAAGACGAAGGCAACGGCATCTCTGTGGACACCATACACTGATTCGGGACCGGCAAAAAAGAAAAATGAGGTGCCCCAAATGTAGGTCGAGGAGGTGGCAGAGTCTGTAGACCCCGCAGAGGCTGTCTACAATGAATACAAAGCTTCCACGTCGTTGGACCTTAGGTTTTGATAATAAGCAGTCTTAAATTTTGATGTTGGTTACTATTATAAAAAATTTTACCAATGTTTCTTTTTTCTTTTATTTTAGGCGTGCGGTTGATCGTTGTCAGTGGTGCGTGATACCAGACACATTGCGAACCATTGAGGACGAGAATAGGTGGTTGACTTCAGAGCACATCGATTCTTATTTGATGTGTTTACGAAAGAAGTGGAATGAGATTGAGGACACTAGATACGCAGTTCATGGGAGCTCTTTATTTGTGAGTGTTTACATTTCAATCAGTTATACCACTAATATTGATCGTCATGTGTCCCTTAAGTTAAATAACATGTTTAATTTTTTATCTTGCAGGCATTGATGACATTATACTATAGAGAGCAATACGTCCTCAAAGGAAAAACATTTGATCCGGTTACAGCTGATGTACCCTCAGAGTGGCTAGCATTCGGTTCTAGCAAGTTAGACTCATTAGTACCGTGGTAGGAAGTTGAAAATGTGAGTGTTGTTCGAAAAATTAAAAGTTATTATTTGATAATTTAAATATTTAAATTAATCTTATATCACTGACGTCTTCAAACTACAGGTGTTGCTGCCATGTAGCCTATCAAAATCACTGGGTCCTTTGTCAGGTGTGCCTGAGACAGAAGAAGATATTAATAGATAATTCTCTTGCACATACTGACTTAGCTTTCCGTATTAAGCCACTTGAGCCGCTGGTGTCTTTGATGCCCATTTTATTGCGGTTTGTGGGATTTCATGAGATGACCTAGATAGAGATGCCACCTGTAGATGAGCGATGGACAGTTGAACGTCTTGATAGATCGGTTGTGCCCCAGCAACCCGATGGGTGAGTATATTTGTAACTTAATGAAAATTATATATATATATTATTTTATTTTATATTTTATGGTATGATAACATCATTTAATTAATTTGTTACTGATACAGGACGAGCTGTGGAGCATATGTGGCCATGTACATACGTGATTTGTTACAATCAAATGAGACTACATGGAAATCAACACGACCTGATCAGGTTGCAGATGTCATTGCACTGAGGGCAGAGATTGCAAGAGATCTGTATACCTTTTCGACACCATTGTATAAAGTAAATAAATTTGGAAAATGGATAGTAGACTCTGATGGAGATGTTGTATATAAGTAATTGTATTTATTTTTATTAATTATTCATTCATTTAGATAGTATCTTATATAACCTAGCTTATATTATACATAAAGTTAATAATTGATTGGAATAAAATTAATTAAGATATATTATTATATAACCTAGCTTATATTATACATAAAGTTAATCATTGATTGGAATAAAATTAATTAAGATATATTATTATATAACCTAGCTTATATTATACATAAAGTTAATCATTGATTGGAATAAAATTAATTAAGATATATTATTATAACCTACCTTATATTATACATAAAGTTAATCATTGATTGGAATAAAATTAATTAAGATATATTATTATAACCTACCCTATATATACATAAAATTAATCATTGATTGGAATAAAATTAATTAAGATATATTATTATATAACATAAATTAATTAAGAAACTTTAATTTTGATAATGAAATGTGAATTTTGAATAATATATGAGACATGGCTACTAAATAGAGAAAAATAATCATATATATATGACCTCAAACCTAATTGCAGTGATTAAGTAATATAGTATTATTTAATAATATCCAAAAAGGAGAAATAAACAATGTTCGGTTTTTCATGGGTGTTTAAAAACCGAAATCAGTTTCTCATACACCTAAAAAACCGATCAGACGAAAAAGTTGGGATAAATAATACATCGGTTTTTAAGTTATATGGAAAACCGATTGCGGTTTCTTAACCATAATGAAAAACCGATCCTGTCATTTTAAGAGATTTTGACCCCTTTTCCCTTCAAAATTTCGGTTTCTAGTGATCGAAATACACTAAAAACCATAGAATTAATGTTGCATTTCAGTATGGACTAATATAACAATAAAACATAGTTAGATGAATCTACATTATGATTTGTATAATGTGAAATGTTATCCCCTGATACCATGTTTAACTTCAACTTCACCGTATAGAGTCATTATGTAAGTTATTTACCCAATTTTACTTGAATTGTTTAAATTTAAGTAATTCGGGACTATTTGTTGCCCACCAAAAGCCATTAGAAGGGGATAAACATAGGAAAGACAAAGATCGGTTTTTTAAGTGGGATTAAAAACCGAATTCGATTTTTCAGATAACAGAAAAACCGATTAGAGGAAAAAGGAGGGATAAAATCATTGTCAGTTTTATGAGATATTAAAAACCGAAATCGGTTTTTTATCAATAATGAAAAATCGAAATCAGTTTGTTTTACCAAATTTTACCCCTTCTTCCTTAAAATATTAAGCCCACATTAAAATCGATTTCGGTTTCTTAAAAGTAAAGAAAAACCGATTATTTTGTTTGTCCAATTTTTACCCATTTTTCCGTTTCGATGTGAATTACTTCACTTTTAACAAACTTCTCCTTGTATGGTTTACTACTATCCGAGTATAATAATATCACTTCATCACAGAATTTGAGTAATTTAATTCATTTAAATAAATAACATAATACATATTATTAAAATAAAAGCTTGAATTAATTAATGTGTCTAATCATCAATGTTTAGATCATTACCCATCATTTGATTGGGAGTAGGAAACCGTTACGGGCATCGACGTTGGTTGTGTCCAGTCTTATGACAAATGCGGCATCTTCATGAGGGCGCAGTATTTGCATGAGCATTTGCACTTGTTCCAACTTCTGCAGTAGCGGCTTCGCTAGTTTGGGCTTCTGCACTTGCAGCTACGCTCATCCCTCCACTGAAGGATGTTAGGGGGTTAGGGCAACGAAGACAGTTATGTCCCCTCTGACCATATTTTCCACACTTCTTAGTTCGACGAGCTTTCCCAACTGAAAGAATTCGAATCTCTTTTCGGCCTACCTACTTGTCTTTTTCCTATGGGTGGTAGTACAATCATGCTTCTAACTTCCGCGGAAACATTCCAATCAGACAATTTAGGAACAGGATTGATCGGACGTGCATATGCAACTTTCAGGCACTCTGTGCTATAATAATGACTGCAAAATGTATCACAACTGATGCCCTTAAACCTGACATGTATCATAAATATTTATTTAACTGTAAAAATATGATATGACATTAAATATAGAAATTAACAATGTGCAATTATGATACCTGGCTACAACACATGCATGAATACATGGCAACTGATCTAAGTTCCACTGCAAGTAAGTGCATGTGCTCGTTTCAATATTAACCACCGCATCGCCTTTGCTAGGGTGTAGAACACTGTATGTGATCGGTTCTGTAATAGGATGTACGGTACCTTCCGTAGATAAATTTTTGGCCAACATGATTCGATCGTACGCAGCAGTGGTAACAAAAGTCGTGAGTTTTTCAGCAGCACCACGTCTATTATTAAACCATCTTTGTAACACATTTCTCACATATTCATGTGCAGTAGTTATTGGCAAACGACGTGCTTGCATCATGCAATTATTGAGTGATTCTGCAATGTTAGTGGTCATCATGTTATATCTTCTATTTGGACAATATGCCCGTGACCACCTGCTTACCCCAACCTTAACCAAAGTTTCATGTGATTTCGGATGCAACGCCCGAATTTCTTCCAACATTCTATTGCAGTCCTCTGGCACATGACTGTATACTACACTGTAAAATGCTTTTTCCACCACATTCGAATACTTTTTACAGTGTTGCTTAAGGTTTTGCCACAGGTGGAAAAAACACAATATGTGTGAGACTTCAGGAAAAGCTACACTCATCCCATTCGATATGCTTTTGTGACCATCAGATACGATAAGCAAATCGTCTGACACACCGATCGCCTCTCGTAATCTGCTTAAAAATGAAGTCCATGAACGGTCTGACTCTCCATCAGCAAATCCAAAAGCGATGGGATAAATCATCTCCGACCCATCTTTGCAGGCAGCAAAAAAAATCACCCATTTGTATTCACCTTTCAAATGGGTGGCATCAATAGCAACAACTGGTCTCATATAAGATCAAAAATCCTTAATACAAGCTCCAAGTGTAACGAACGAATACAAGAACCGGTTGTTTTCATCCCTCTCAATTATCATCATGGTGCCAGGGTTTGATACTTTTAACATTTCAAGTAGGACCGAAGTTGTTGATATGACTCATCCGGTTGTCCATATGCTAGTTTTTTTGCATATTGTAAAGCCTTCCAAGCTTTACTATACAAGATCTGCACACCATACTGCTCTAGCATTTCTCCAATCAAACGATTAGGTGTATAAATATCTCTCCCCACCTTTCCTGCATATAATTTTTCGATGACAATAGCCTTCACACTTTTCATATGTGATTCCATGGCTACCTGACGGCACGTGTGTTCCGCCACATACTTCAACACAAACCATATCGAACAACCCTTTCTGCATCTTGCATGAACTATAAACTACAACTCTTATCCTTGCAACCAGCTTCAAATCGTTCTGCGTCTGAGCGTTTAACACGATATTCAAACTTGGATTTCAGAGCATATTCTCCAATAGCTGTACACATTTCTTGTTTACTATCAAAGAATGCACCTTTATACAAAGTACCACGTTGATAGACGGTTGACACAGTGCTTGAAGTAGCCTTAATGTCACCCAATTCTACACCGGGAACAATCCAGTATGGTTGTGAAGGATTGTTTTGAAATTGTAAACCCGAAAATCTTATTTCTGTAAACCCTTCATCATCGACGACATCATTCAATCCAGTTTCCTCTTCATCACTATCCCTTGTCCCATCACCATTATCATCTGTGTCTTGCTCTTCATCATCGCTAACATCATTCATATAATCATCATTAATGTCATGAATGAGACTTTCTATAGATGTAAATGGGGTGACCGAAGCATCAACCTGATTGCTACCAACACCTGAAGTAAGATAAAATTGACTTTGAACCATATACGGATCTACAGGTCTATTACTATTTGGCATCTCATGCCTTGTGTCTGGTATTGAGTCGGTGACATTTGGACGAACGATATGCCTACTAACTCCAACTCCAAAGTCTCTTACAACCTTATCAATATAAATCTCTCTAACATCAACATTTTTCACCGCCATCAAACCAACCACATCAAGATCGGACATGATACGTATTTTTTTCACTTGGCTATTTGTCATACTTTGTAGTAAATAATATATACGAATATCCCACCTTCTTCTATCAATGCTAGCCTCTCTATACACAACATCCACCAACGATGAAAAATTAATATCTTTGGAGACCCCACACAGGATCGACTCACCCCCAACGTAGTTAGATCCATTCCACTCTCCATCAAAGTTGATTACAATCGTTTCGTGAGTCATTCCTATAACATTCAAAGAATGTTTAATTAGTCTCACTATAATGAGACAACATTACAAAGTACAATCATATATAACAAAATTTAACACTATAAATCAATGTCCACCATTAAAAACACAAGATATATCACAATTATGCTAACACTGCCTACGATCATATCTAACCACATATAACACTAAAATTTAATACACGGCATCCAAAACACAACAAATATCGAAAATATAAAAAATTGCTCAAATCGGTTTTTCATATACATGAAAAACCGATTTCAGTTTTCCAATGGCATGAAAATCGATCAAAAGAGAGAAATCGGGTTTACACCTCTGTAAAAACCGAAATCGGTTTTTTAGTTAATTTAAAAATCGATTTCGTCGCAGATTTTGCAGAAAATGTAAATCTACAAATCTGTCTTTCGAATGCCATATATCACAACCAAATCACTCTTAAAGCCTTTAGCTTACAATTTGAACAAAATAACCTAAAAACCAACCAACAAAAACACATATATTACGTTCGAAACTCAAATCACTTGAAATGGAAGAAGAAGCTTCAAAAAGGATCACACTTGAATGGATCAAAAACCTTCAATGGACAAAGAAGCTCCAATGAAGAATCCCTTGCTAGGAGGTTTGACTTTCGGCTATAATGGTGAATGGAAGCGAACAAAAACCATGAATAGAGTAAAGAGAAGGAGAAGAGAGGTTTGGATGCTAGGAGGAAGTAGGAGGAAGAAGAAGGCTATTTTGGTAATTTCGCTTAGGGCAATTGGGTGATTTTAATTTGAAGGGTAATTTAGTAATCTTTGGTATACAATGGAAATAATTTGTTTGAGAGGCTAACAACAAATTTGTATAAAATATTGGGTAAAAACAAAAATTCCCTTTTCATTTGTCTGAAAATGATAAATTCCCCTTTATTATTTCATTTGAAAAGATGCTAACATTGAAATATATATATATATATAATATATATATATATATATATATATAAGAGGTGATGATGAGGCTAGGCTGAGACTGAGAGACATGTGACTTGAGGTGTGATAGCAGACAAGTGAAATCAAGTCGGTAGGTGGAAGTTTGAAAAGTCAACATGTTTGTTAAGGATGAAAGCCATTTTGTTGACAAATGTTATAGCTTTCCACCCACAAGTCTCCAATCCACTTTCTTGACAAATGTGTGTAACCCACGATGTTAAAGCTAGTCACATGGGGAAAGGAGGCAAGAAATTTCTTTGGCTCCAAATGTAGATTAAAAACATTAGACTTTGATGTTTTTGTTTAATTTGGAGTTTGATTTTACACAACAATTCAAAGTGAATTGAATTTGTACACGGATTTGTGTGGATCCTTGACTGAATTTCTTGTGATTTTGGACTTTTTTTTTTTTTTTTAAGACTAGTGACTTTTTTTTTTTCTTTTTATATTACCAATACATTTTCAGCTGACATGATTCCTTCAAAAGGACTCTAAAATACTGTCTGGAATTCAACATTTTATTTTTACTCTACTTCCTAATAGTAGGAAGAGAGGAACCTGTATCAAGTGAAACAAATTATCTTCTCACTAGAAGAATTTATAAATAGTTTGTCCACATATAGTTGAGTTAGAAGATAATTATCTACTACTTGTGGACATTGATACTCTAACTTTGCATTGCTTGTGAAAAGCCTAGGTGGATTTGGTTATCACGTTAAACTAGTTGCGAGTATGACTTTGTTGTATGTACTACATAGATATGGTTTTATACCCTAGTTATTGTTTTTACTCCAATGAGATATTCCATGCTCTGGTTTGCCCCAAAACACAAGGCAACTCAACAATTTCTTTGAAAATACAAAAGAGAAAAAGTGAAAAATAAAGGAAAAAAAATGAAGAAAGGAAATGCGAAAATGACAAAAGGGGATAGAAAAATTGAACAAAAATGCAAGACACCATCAAAAGAAGAACAAAATGTGTTTAAAGCTTTCAACTATAGGAAATTTAATTACATTGACATTGTCATCTGCTTTTATGACTGTTTACTAATTGGGTCCCTTTTTCTTGAATAGCAAGCTGGAAATTATTTGGAAAATGCAGTCTTTAAAAATATCTTAGAAATTTTGGACTGTCCCTTTTTCAAACGAATAAAGAGACCTTCATTAGGCTTTAAGAAATGTCTCTCGACATCCTTTCATGGTAAATACCGACTTGTTACTCAAAAAGATTAATCTGAGGAGAAATTCAATGAAATTTTTATTACTTTATAAGAAATCTAATTATTATTGTTTTTTAATTTACTTCCGCAACTGTTAAAATATGCTACATTATCCTATAAACTATGCTACAGTATCCTATAAACTAACATTTCTCACAACCTTTTTATTCAACATCTGATTATAACCCTAACCTATGTAATTATATTTCGTAGAAAGATTAGAGAATAATTAATTATGGTATTTTTATTGGGAAATTATAACAAAAAATACTGTTATAATTATATATACATATATTTTTGAGGGAATTACTCAAAACCCTCTAGATATATACATCATTACAAACGGAAATCATGTTTGCCTTTTATTACAAAGTCATCCCTTGCACTAATGGTTTGAACGTAATTGACCGTAAGAGTTAACTACAGTAAGGATACTTTAGTCATTTTTTCTTTTTTCTTTTTTTAATTTTTCTTTAAAAATTTAAATATATTGATTAATATGTTGTTTGAATCTCCACCGTCCATCTGGATGGTGGAAATCCATTTAAAATAATATAAAAATTTAAAAACTTAAAAATAATTTAAAAATTAAAAAAAGTAAAATTTAATATAAAAAATCATTTAAAATATAAAAAATAAATTTTTCTTTTCAAATGGATCTAAATTATCTATATCAAAGATGAACGATCAAGATCAATTTGGAAGAAAAAAATAATGTTTCAAACAAAATAGAAAATAATGATAACTAATTGAAAATGGCAATGGAAATCCGTATTGAATCTCCACTGCTATCTTCGATCTCTGTTGATGATGGTTCATCAACATTCAACAGAAGTTTGGGTTTCGATAATAAATATTTGGGTTTATCAATAGAGGTCTGGTTCATCAATAATGGTCCATCATCATTGGTAATCAATATGAACAAGCATCATTAACCATCAACACAAATAACACAAACAGAGGTCCAACATCATCAATCATCAACACAAACAAAAACCACTACCATCATCATCAAACAGACCCAAGAACATCATCATCAACACCATATACAATCAACACAATCATCAACACCATCTGTAAAATCACACAATCAATCAATCGCACACACAACAACAATAACATCTGAGAGCAAAAATCAATCACAAAATCATCAACCCAATCCTTGGGAGAGCAAAGAAAGGGAAGGAAGATGGAGGATACCAGATCATCGCCGATCTAATTACTTAACCAAATTTATTCCAAGTTGGAACCAGAGCATCACTGGCGGAGAGAGGAAGGAGAGAGATGATGACTGGTTGGGGGAACAAGAAGATGAAAGCCATGAGTTCGGGTATGGTTCGCTTTAATAAATGGAGGTCCAATGTCTCCAGATTGAATCTCCACCATCCATTTTTTCTTTAATTTTTTTTTATTTTTTAAAATATAAAAGATTTTTTTTTTTAATTTTGATTTTCTAAAATTAATCACCACCATGTATTAACATGATAGATGGTGCAGATCTTATTTTTGTATTTTTCTTTTCTTTTTTTTTTAATTTTAATTATTTTATAATTTAAAAATTATTTTTAATTTTTAATTTTTTATAGAATTTAAAGCTTTTTTTTTTTTTTTTTTTAAACTAGATCTCAACCGTTTATTTTTGAAATAAACGGTTGAGATTTTTTAAAAGTTTAATTTTTTTTTCCACAAAAGTAAGGTCACAATTTAGTTAGTCAGGATATTCTCATCATTTTGCTCTATTTAATCAATTTTCAGTCACCTCAAATGGTCAATATAAACAAATTATTAGTATAGAAGAGGTCATTGTTATAAAATATAAAAATAATTTTTAATTATAATAAGATATATTTTCATAAGTGTTTAGTAATTCTCTCTATATTTTTTATAAATATCCATAGAATCAGAGTACATTTATTTCATTTGAAAAGATGCTAACACTTTAAGAGAGGTGATGATGAGGCTAGGCTGAGTCTAAGAGATGTGTGACTTGAGGTGTGAGAGCAGACAAGTGAAATCAAGTTGGTAGGTGGAATTATGAAAAGTCAACATGTTTGTTAAGGACGAAAGCCATTTTATTGACAAGTGTTATAGCTTTCCACCCACAAGTCTTCAATCCCCTTTCTTGACAAATGTCTGTAACCCACGATGTTATAGCTAGTCACATGGGGAAAGGAGGCAAAAAAATTTTTTATTGTACATTTTTTAAAATATATTTTTTACTTTTAAAAATATGTTTTGAAAATAATTAACTAACATATTTTAAAAAATGGTGTCATATATCATTTTTTTTTTTTTCATTTTCAAAATTGTATTTTATGAAACATTTATCTAAACATGTTTACTCTCATTTTTTTTTCTTAAAAATTAAAAAACACTTTTAAATATGGATTTAAACAACAGCTTACTTTCATTCATTTAAAATGGCATTTGCACTATTAAACAAGAATGAATAACCATACCCACAACATAATAAAGAAATTTGCATTGTAATCAATAACCATACGCACATCATAATCAAGAAATTTCCTGGACAGTGCAGCCTCTGAAAGTTGATGGAAAATTTGAGGTTGTCTCTCTCTGTTATGCTATTGACATAAGGATTGTGTTTGCTACTGGATTCATAGATTCAATATTAATACTAGCATCTCCCAGAGGTTCAATAGTACCCCATGTGTACTGCCTTCTTGATGAGAAGGTGAGCAGTAGATTCTTGAGTTAGTAAAATTAAGAAAAAAGGGTACATTTGATATTGACTAGAGTTTAAAAAGAAATTAAAAAACTAAACTAAATTTTTTATGAGGTATACATAGAATTTTTGAAGGATAACAATATAGTTACGTTTCAAAAATATATATATATATATAGTTGCTCTCTTAATTATTTGCTGGCCCAACACGGCACAGTTTGTTATTATTTGCTGGCCCAACACGGCACGTTTTGTTTAACAACGACACAGCCATGTTTCATTAAAATAACTAATTTCATTACCGTAGAATAGACTTCATTTCTTTAACGTGGTCATTATCTAGCAGCTCATTTGATATGAGCCTTAGCAAATAAAAAATAAAAAAGAAGTTAAAATGTCAAACCAATGACATAAGGAGGACATATTTCTTTAACATTGACAAAATGTAGCCAGGAAACCAAAACAAACAAACAAGCTATTCAGATAAAAAAAAAAAATCAGATCAAAAAAACAAACAAGCTATCAATCTTTCAATGGCAACTTCTAGCACTCAGAAAAAACGAGCTACTGCTGATGATTCTTCACTATCGGATTCTAAGAGGCAGAAATACTCCACAGCTTCCTCTTTTGGTGGCAATAGTCGATGGACATACGAGGTGTTCTTGAGTTTTAGAGGTGAAGATACACGCAACAACTTCACTGATCATCTGTATGCTGCTTTGAATCAGAAAGGAATTTACACATTTATAGATGATGAAAGACTTGAGAGAGGAAAAGAGATTTCATCTGAACTCTTGGAAGCAATTAAAAGATCAATGGTTTCAATCATTATCTTATCCAAAAACTATGCTTTTTCTACATGGTGTTTGGATGAACTTGCAAAGATTGTTGAGGGCATGGAGGCAACAGATCAGACTGTTTTCCCAGTTTTTTACAAGGTAGATCCATCAGATGTGAGAAAACAGAGAGGAGATGTCAAGACAGCCTTTGATAAACATGAACAAGATTTCAGGGATAACCTGGAGCAGGTGAAGAGGTGGAGATCAGCTCTCAGAAAGGTTGGCGAACTCACTGGATGGTCTTTACATGACAGGTAACTTTGTACCTTTAAACTTTAAAGCCTCGAAATTCTATGATATTTGTTACGTTTGACATTGGTTAGGCTACACAGAAAATATGTCACTTATGCTTCTTTTTGACATGATTTTAACACCTTTACAAGCTTTTCCTTGTTGGGTGGCTTGAACAGATCATGCTCTCGAAATATAATGCAAAATATAAATTATTATTTCCTGTTAGGGTTTAAATAGTTAGCATTTTTCTTCCCTGCAGTTCTGAAGCTAAGTTGATCACTAATATTGTTGACAAGATTTGGGAAAGATTGAATCAAATTCAAAATTTGCCAAGTATCAATGAGGGACTTGTTGGAATAGATTCTCATGCGAATGAGATATATAAGCTTCTAGGACCTAATATTTTAGATGAAACTCGCTTTGTTGGCATTTGTGGGATGGGAGGAATAGGTAAAACTACAATTGCTAGAGTTGTATATGAAAGGCTTTCATACAAGTATGAAGGTAGTTGCTTTCTTGCCAATGTTAGAGAAGTCTCTGAAAAGAAGGGTCTTGAAAGTTTACAGGAAATGCTTCTTTACGAGATCTTAAAGGAAAAAGATTTGAATATATGTGATTATCATAAAGGAATTAGTTTGATTAGAAAGCGGCTATGTGGGAAGAAGATCTTTCTTGTTCTTGATGATGTGGATCAATTAAAACAATTAGAAAGGTTGGCTGGAAGGAAAGATTGGTTTGGTTCTGGAAGCAGAATCATCATTACAACCAGAGACGAACATGTGTTGACAAGCCATGAAATTAATAATATATATAAGGTCAAAGGATTAGATTATGATGAAGCTCATAGACTCTTTCGTTTGAAAGCCTTCAAAGGCATGGGACAAACAAATGATCATGTTGAGCTCTCAAAGCGTGTTGTATGTTATGCAAATGGACTTCCACTAGCTCTTGAAGTGTTGGGTTCATTTTTGTGTGGTAGAAATGTCAATGAATGGAAAAGTGCGTTGGAAAGATTAAAAGCAGTTCCTAATTCGGAAATTGTGAAAATACTTCGAATTAGCTATGATGGATTAGAAAGGCTGGAAAAGGAAATATTCTTAGATATTGCATGTTTCTTCAAAGGAAATGATAGAGACCGAATCATAAAAATATTAGATAGTTGTAATTTTCACCCAGTTATTGGAATAAACGTTCTTGTAGAAAGATCTTTGATAACTTTTGAAAATAACAAATTGCAAATGCATGATATGGTGCAAGAAATGGGTCAGGAAATTGTTCGCGAACAACATCCTGTTGAGCTTGGCAAATGGAGCAGACTATGGCTTTGTAAAGATGTCCATCGCGTGTTGGCTGGAAATATGGTAAGATATTTTCCAAAGAATATAGTTAATTATACATTAATATTTCACAGAATACCTAAATATCACTGTTCAATTAATTTCTTTCTATTAATTATGCACATTATTCATTCTTATTATTAGGGAACTCCAACTATTGAAGCTATGATGATTGTCGATTATGAAAAGGATTTTATTCACGCGAATGGTAAATGCTTCTCAACCATGACTAATCTAAGACTCCTCGATATCGGTAATGTTCACATTTCTGAAGACCTTGAGTATTTATCAAATGAGTTACGGCTTTTCAAATGGTGGGGATACCCTTTGAAGACTTTGCCTTCAAGTTTCAATCCGCAAAAACTTTTTCAACTCAGCTTGTGTTATAGCCGCATTGAGTACCTATGGAATGACATTAAGGTACACTACCATAATTGTTTTTAAAAACAATATAAAGGTCATGAAAGCTAATTTTTGAATAATTTGTTTTTGTTTATACAGCCTTTCAGAAAGCTAACAACTATTGAGCTCAATCACTCCCAAAACCTTATTAGAACTCCAGACTTTACAATGATTCCAAACCTTGAGAGGCTAGATCTTGCAGGCTGTACAAGATTACTTGAGGTTCACAAATCAACTGGATTTCTCGAACGGCTTGTTGTATTGAATTTGGAAAACTGTGAAAATCTTCAACAATTTCCAAGCAATGTCTGCGGCTTGAAGTCTCTTAAGATTCTTAATCTTCATGGCTGCTCAAAACTAGATAGATTGCCCCTCAATTTGGAAGAAATGAAGCATTTGGGGGAGCTACATGTTGCTAGGACTGCTATAAGACAATTGCCACGCAACATCTGTGGCTTGAAATCTCTTAAGATTCTTAATCTTCGTGGCTGCTCAAAACTAGATAGATTGCCCCTTAATTTGGAAGAAATGGAGCATTTGGAGGAGCTAGATGTCAGTGGTACTGCTATAAGACAAGTACCATTATCCATTGCACAATTAACGAACCTTAGAACATTGTCATTCCGTGGATGTAAAGGAGGACCACTGGCAACATTGAGTTCTTTTCTATTTTCACTGTTGTTGCGAACTAGAAAGCCTGACTGCATGGGTTTGCTGTTGCCTCCTCTTGCAGGTTTGTCCTCTTTAAAAACATTAGATCTCAGTGACTGCAATCTTTTGGAAGGAGCAATCCCGAGAGATTTTGGCTCCTTGTACTCCTTAAGAAAGTTAAAACTCCGTGGAAACAATTTTGTTAGCCTGCCAGATTCCATCAGTCAATTATCTAAGCTTGAATTTCTTTGCTTGGACAAATGCCATGAGCTTCAGTCATTGCCAAAGCTTCCACCTGGATTAAAATCTGTAGGGGCAGGATATTGTACTTCCTTGAAAACAATATCAAGTGTACTAGAACTCACCTCTCTAGGGATTGAACTACGCTTTCTCAAATGCTTCAACCTGGTTGAGACTCAAGGCAGAGACATCAACAGTTTGGCAGTTATGTTGCTGAAACAATGGCTTCAGGTTTCTCTTTTCTAAACAAGCTTTTGATATATTTCCTTCAAAATTTCCCGCATTTATCTTCTATAGTTTCAATAATCATATCAAATTATGAGTCCTGTTGCTATGATACTTTTTTGTTTTATTATATTGATAAAATAAAAGGTGGTTGATATTTACAACAAGGTGTTATTGAAAAGAAACTCTAAAAACAAAAAACAAAATGGAAAAGCAGAGAAACCATGGATGGATATCAAAGCAACACTTCATGAATGGTGACCTCGTAAGAGTTAAAGGCAGAGAACATATAATCACAATCATGGTCTGTAAAACTGTTTTGATCATGATAACCAATCTCATGAACCTTGCGGTGATGATTCTCTGTTGTCAGGTGCACCTGAGCTAATGCTGTGTTATTGCTTGTTCTGCCATGATTAGAATGATGATCATTACTAGTAACCTTAACATTTATATATATCTTTTGCCCATTTATATATGTATCATTTCATCTTTTTTAATACAACACTTTCTATTGCAGATAAATGTTACCAATTGTGGTCGCTTTTTACGGAAATTCTTTTCTGCTGTTCTCCCGGGAAATGAAATTCCAAAATTTTTCAATTGTCAGAGCGAAGGGTCTAAAGTAAATGGAAGACTACCTGATGACTGGTTAAATGGTGAACTTATTGGATTTGCTGCGTGTGCAGTGTTTTCACCCTGTGATCATTCAGACTGTGTCGAGATTGGGTGTGATGTAAAGACAATTGCCGATGATTTTGTTGCCCCTTTCTCAACTATTAAATCTGATCACCTTTGGTTGAGCTATATACCACGCAAACGATTTCATTATCGTGCTCCATTTGAAGCTGTTAAGGTACGCTTTGCCATCTATTGTGAAAGATCACATGGGAAGAAGTGGGGTGGCATTCATCCACCACCTGTGGTGAAGAGGGGTGCCATTCGTCCACTTTACAAGCACGATGTAGAGTATCTCGAGGACTTATCAGCAACAGATTTTCAGATGTCTTAGGTCCAACAAACTGATGCGGTCAGGTTTCTGGCTACTCGGAGTAGCGGAATGGTTCATTGTGGTCGATTGGAATTCTGCTTTGGTGCACGTGATGATGATAGTGAGATGAGGCCTCATAAAGACAAGCTTTTGTGCTGGGAGAATGAAATCGGGCCCTCCAATCAATTGTGATTACCCATAAATGACCCAAGATTGTTCCAAGAATGACCTCTTTTGTTCTATTGTGTGCACATGTGATGGCTATGGCTGTTCAAAGGCTATGGGTTTTGTAAACAGTTGATTCAATGAGAACATATGAGTCCATTTTCTTCTCTTTTTTTGTTTTTTTTTTGTTTTTTTATAGATTTTTTGTTGGATAATTGATTGGTGTTCTGTTTGGATCTTAATTTCACGTTTGATTGACGTTCTACGGTTTGGATTGATATTATTTGTCAATAGGGTTTTTCTAAATTTTGCATATTTTTAATGGGTGTGTGCTTGTTTTGGATTCTGAATTGTAGTTGAAAAACTAAGTGGGATGGTTGAGAATTCTCAACCATTTTGAATTCTCAATCAACCAATTTGGTTGAAAATTCTCAACTAAATTTCAATGATATTCCTGGTAAAGAATCGAGTGAAACACATAACCTTCCCTTCACTCACTTTGCTCAAACAGATTTATACCCAAGGAAACAACAAAAAGTCAAATAACCAAGCAACAACAAAATTGTAGTGTAATTGATGCTGGTTTTGCACTCAAATGTGGAAGAGATTTAGTTCTCTTATTATGGTGGTTGGACCAGGTTGGTGATTTGGGTCTATCTAAGGCGAAATGTCGGACACTGATCTCGGGTGGTGTACAGGGAACACTTTTCTGAATGGCAGTAGCAGCCTGGTCTCTGAGAAGGTTTATGCCTCTATGTATTTTCTCAAATTTTTATATAATTTAATATCTTGTTTTCTGCAGCTCCAAAAACATGAGATTCATATTTCAATATGTCTTGTTTTCTAGATTGATGTGTTTTCATTTGGCATTGCGTTGTGGGAGCTCCTTACTGGGGAAGAACCATATGCAGACTCGCACTACGGGGCTAGTATAGGCAATTTTCAATCTCAAATATCTTCTATTTTTGTTGTTCCCATTGATTGGCTCAGGACATGCAATGCTGATAATTGACCTGAAATGCAGTGCAGGTGGTATTCTGAGCAATGCATTGCGACCGCCAGTGCACAACGATCTTCACCGAGTGGAGATCCTTGATGGAGAGATGCTGGTCAGCAGAGCCACCAGAGAGACCGATCTTCACCGAGATTGCAAATGAGTTGCGTTCAATGGCAGCCAAGATTCCTCCGAAAGGACAGAACCAAATACAACAGCCACCCTCCTCCTCAGCACAGCC
Organism: Nephelium lappaceum; assembly: GCA_021234005.1. Taxonomy (NCBI): domain Eukaryota; kingdom Viridiplantae; phylum Streptophyta; class Magnoliopsida; order Sapindales; family Sapindaceae; genus Nephelium; species Nephelium lappaceum. The sequence continues at coordinate 4,178,719 of CM038003.1, forward strand.
CCAAGATGAGAAGTAGTGCCGGATGAGTTAGTTATACTTGTATTGTTTTTGCAGATTGTGTTTGCCAGTTTGTTGACTTTGTTTAAATCCTCAAGCCATACAAAGACATCCCCATGTGTTTTGTTTAAAATGTAACATATGAAAGGTCTCATTTCTTTTTTAATTTTTTGGTTTTTGAATAGAAGTTGTAGGTCTCATATGTATTTTCAGGCTAGAATTGAAAACCATTAGAAAACTCTATTTCGCAGATACGTCCCCTTCTGTTTCTCTTCAACTTCCTCCTGCCTTTTTGGCATCTATTCATATAAACCCCTCTTGTACTATCGACACATTAGACAGCAATAATCCAGTACAAGAACAACTCACTTGATTTAGTGACTGCATACAGACCCAGAAGTAGATCCTTAGTATTGGACTTCAATAAATATGAGAGGTTCCTCATTCTATGACATATGTCGGTAGAATGGAGCAATACATTGTAGCAAAACAACTAAGAATGTAGAAGAGGATACAATTACAACCTTGTGAATCACTAGCAGTTGATGGAGAGCCCTCTTTTTGGAACACAACTTTCCCATTATTAACAACAAGAACCCAACAATTCTTTTACAGTTTCTTAGCACAATAATTAGCCACAGATATGGATGATCGGATGGTATGGTGACTCTGAGCAGTTCCCACTATCAGCTTGGATGCAGAATAAGAAATGGCTTCTCTGACCAAAATCTTTCGAATTGATGTAACTCTGCATATTTTAAACTTCAGATCCATCTGCAAACCCACATTCAATTATGGAAATAATAGAACATGAAACAAACTATAAAAAACTCGGAGACTGAATTTTTTATTTTTTCAGGAACTACAGAAGCAGCATATTGTTAAAAGCACTAGACTTGAATTTCTAATTAGTGAAGAAAACAAATATTGAAGTTAACAACTAAAAAAACAGAGCTCAAGTAACATACCTGTTTCAAGTTGCGGAAGCCTTCATATACAGCAGGAACAGAGTCAAAAGCTTTAACAAGTGAGAGCAGCAGAGACTTGCCATCTCGATCCACAATTTCTACATTTGACAAACACTTTAGAAAAACCACCCAGAAGACAACGAAGAAACCAAGTGCCTCCACAAATATTTACCACTGGCCATGTCCACAAACGTCCAGAACCCAGACTCCACAGCTACACGAATCCGTGCACACACACACACACATCAAAATTCCAGTCCTTCAGCACATTCAAACCAAACCCATCAAAAAATTCCGATCTTTAATCAAAGTCAAATCACACATAGATAAAATTCTAATCTTTAATCAAATTCAAGTCAAACCCAGACTGTGATCACTGGATGTGACTCAAGCAACATTGCCGTGTTGCCTTCTGGGTTCTCATATCTTCCTGATGGACTTGAGTCAAGGCCTCTAGTGATCACTTCTCGGCAAGAGGGGAAGAGCACAGAAGGAGGATCTTTGCTTAATATAGCATTCCAAATCACAAATAACTCTCCCACAGCCAGGCTACCCATGAAATCAGTGGAGTCTATATAAACACACTCATTTTTGTCAATATATGCTATCCAAAACAAACACATAAATCCTATCAAAGATCTAAAAGCAACTCCAAAATAATTTTGTCTATATACAAGATGTAGCTCCAACATCAAATGTAGGGATGTCAGCATGCTGGTGGTGCTTCTATCCTAACAGAAAGTAACTAACTTAACTTTCCAAATGTCATTTCCTAGGGATAGCGATTCCAACCTTCGAGAATCAATTGATATCGTAATATGCAAGGAAACAACCTTAATACTAATTACTTAACAGCCTCATTACTTATACAGTAGAATGTCAAAAACCACATAGGACAATCTTCACTACAAGGCATTATCTTCAAAATACATCATCCACAATGCCAATACAGTTGAAAAAAATTATCCACCAGGCATAGTTCCTTTTTGTAGACCTTATTCCAGTTCTTTGTTAGCCAAAACCCGTAGGCCTTACACCCGATAAAAGGCCTGCTGATTGATAGGAAAGCATGATTGCTTAAAATCAGTTATTATGTGTTTTGGACTGTCCTTAGATATTTAATTCTTTCAAGAGATCTTGTTTGCACTTCATTGTTTTTCATTCATGAATTATTATACAAGCAATGTGAAGACTTGAATGTTTCTTGATGCATAAATTCTTAATTGCGTGTATGTTATGAGAGTGTTTGCCTTAGGACTCGTGAGAAAAATGAGTAATTTCTAGTGAGGCATAAAGTTGAGACGAAATAAATCCAAGATGTGTGCACATAATGTTGTCGAAATTCAACTACTAGGTGATGAGTTGGAGATGACTGATAACTGTGTGGGGATAACTAATGACTTATTTTTAGTTGAGGTTCAAGATTACAAGTGTGTTAGTTTTTCATGCGAAAGCACTAGATGATTTGTTAATGCGTTTGCACATGATTGCATTACATTTGTGGGTATCGTGGTTGGTAAACCCTCAGGAGACATTGCTCCTCCCACTAGGGATGCCTAAAGGTTTAAAGACTTGTCACATACATTAAATATCATTGTGTTTACCTACGAAAATGGATTTGTTTTTATTTTTGTGTTTTTAGCATTGTTTTGTTTTTCAGATTTGCTCGAGGTTGAGTACATGTTAGGTTTGTGGATATTTAATCGTGCTAAAATTAAGCATGATTTCTTATTCCTAATCTACATTTTTGCGATGAAAACTCGAGTGAAATGCAGTCGTTCTGATGTTTTCTAAGTGTTTTATTTAGGTATTAAAGTTGAGTGACTCAAAAGTAATTTGCCACAAAAATGTAATTTTGCAAAAGTTAGGGGCTTAATATAATATGCCCATGAGCCTAGGCAGGGAGGTATGGCTCCCAGGCTTCATTCGCACAAAAGGTGCAAGCCTTGACTGCGAGTGGTGACTCGTGACCAATGGTTGTGGCGGCTTACAAGTTCTGATTCGCGTATTTCACTTACGGGAAAAGCTGCAAGGACGAATTACAATGTGTTGCTTATGGATAAAGCTCGCCAAAGACCAAATCAACCCTTTATGAGCGAATATTCGTGGAAATCTTGGATATGAGGAAAGAATCAAGCAAAGATAATCAGAGAATTTTTCTCTCATTCAAGGCAAGGAATCAAGGAATTGAAGGTAGTGATTTAAAGGGTTCCAAGAATTAAGTTGAACAAGATTTTCTCATTTTAAAGCCTATAAAAAGGTTGCTTCGTTCAACAGACGGGGAGTTACACATACAGAGATAGAGAGTGACGCAGAAGTGGTGAGGAGGAACCTTAGCAGTAGAGCAGCAGCGGTACGTTATTCAAGCAATTCCAATGTTGCTGACTTTAGAATTGTCCCAGTTCTATTCAAGATTGAAGGCAGAGGGCACTCAAGAATAACACAGTGACTTATTTCTTTTATTTCATATTTAATTTAATGACAATTGTTATTATTTTGATTGTTTTCACTGTGTTCATCAGCCTAATATTGAACTAAATATTTTAATCTAGGGCTACAATGTAGCCGATTTATTTCTCAACTTATTCGATGATTTTCTTTTTTCTTTTTTTTAATTTTTTTATATTTCTGTTCTATTCTATTGAATGTTAATGCAATCAATTAATTTAGGTTTGTTAATTGATTTGATATTGTGACCATGATGTGCTTGACAAAGGTGTCGTGTGTTTAGAACTCAATTGGATAGCATAATTCATAAAGGATAGACATATACTTATATGGGTTGTGCAATCATATGTGGATAGTTGACTCTTAATGAATTTGGGTTGGTTGGTTTACATAGACATATAGTAGATCAATTTATCTAGATATTTTTGCTTAACTATTCAAAAGAGGCTAGTGAATAATTTAGAATTACCCGATTAAGTACAATATAAAAATAATTATCTTGTGTCAACAAATAAGAATAGGTTGATGAAATAATGAGGTGAAGTTATACCTTGGATCTTCTCATCTGCTTTGTGGTTACTCAATTTATTTTTAATTGTTTTGTTTTTAATTTCTTTCTGCATTCAAATTATTTTCAATTTCAATAGTTTGAATAAAGTTAAACTCAATTAATTTTGGTACTTGACATATAAAATTAGCAATTGTCCCTCTAGGAATGATTTTGATTTGTCATTATATTACAATGTGATAGTGTATACTCGCACACATTCTAGTGTAATTGGTGCATTAGGAATTCACACATCAGGGATGTAGCCCCGTGTGGCTCAAGTCTAGCTTAACCCATTTAAAAAAAATTTTCAAAATATTACAAGTTTACCCTTATACTAAATTGCAAGTTTACCCATTTTAGTAAATTACTTACCTTGGCCCGGTCCACTACTCTGCTGATAAGTGATAACCACAATACTCTGGACAAGCAAACTCTCTTGAATTATGACCATAGATTCTTCTCTTTCTTGTAGTTTCCACAAATTTTTTCTCAGCTCTCAAAGACTCCAAGAAATAGTTTTTTTTTTTTTTTTGTTTGTCCAGCTCTTAAACACCACAATTTGTCTGTCCATTGATTGACTTCTTGTTTTTGCCCCTAGCTCACTGTGATTCTACTGTCAACTGATTTCAATTTTTATATTTTTTTACTTGATCTGTTGAGCATGAAGTGGAAACAAACAAAAGATAACTTTTGTTGACTTCATTCTCCATACCCTCCATATTAGGTATGTATTTTAAAATTTTACACATTTAATTATTTTATTTAATGTTAAAATTTGTACTAATTTTGATCTATTGACTTACATTATTAGATTTTGTTCCATCTTTGTGTCAACATCAACAATTGGTCTCATCTCTTTGTCTATATCAACAATTGGTCTCCAAATTAAGTATATTATCTTGTGAAATTTATGAATTTGAATGGTTATTATGTTTAAAAATTTAGGGTTATTATAATTTTTAATTAAAAAAAATTAGATATTGTCATTATATTAGTTTATTTTGTTGTGAATTTGAATAGTTTATAAGTTGATTATATTGATTAAAATTTTAGGGTAACTATAATATTTAGTTATAGAAAATTTAGTGATAAACTATTTAATATAATCTTATTCATCTAATTAATTTATGGACAATTGATTAAATGATCTAATATATGGTAGGTCCTATGATTGATTAACTTATTTTTGTGCATTCTATGACTTAATTTGAGAATGATAACTTTTACAGATCACAATGCAAAGAAGAACTATATTTCATTATTTTAACGAAACAAATGATGGTCTGGATCAATCATCAACTATAAAAACCGCGAAAACTCTACATGTGTATTTAAATATTGTTGATGCAAGTGTATTGAATTTTTAAGAAACTATAAAAATAGCAAAAACTCTATTGAAATTTTTATAAAAGTTTTAACCCACCCAGCTGATAATTTCTAGCTATGTCCACAATGTTCAATTGTCAAAATGATGGGTCTGGAGTAAAAGGAAGACTACCTAATGACTGGTTAAATGAGGAATTCATTGGATTTATGGTGTGTGTAGTGTTTTCACTCCTTGATCATTTGGATGGTGTCCAGATTAAGTGTCATATATGGACAACTACCAATCGTTTTAATGTCCCCTTTTTCTACCCAGGTTTCACAACTATCAAGTCTGATCACCTTTGGTCACGTGATAAATTTTATTATGGTGCTGCATTTGTAAATGGTGGTCTAAGCATTAGTGCACCCTTTATCATCTCTTGTCAAAAAGGATTTTTGGTGAAGAGGTATGGCATTCGTCCACTTTACATACAAGCACAATATAGAGTATTTTGAGGATTTATCAGCAAAGTAATGGCTCTGTATTAGTCTTTTTTTTTTTCCCCCATTTTTTGTTAAACTTTTGATAATTTAGTTACATATTAACATGAAAAAATAGTGAATGACAATTTGTTACACTTTTTCTCTTCTATGCATAACTCAAACTTAAATTATCTTATAAAAAGTCAGCAAAAACAACAACCTAATGGAGAATCTTTGCTCTTACCAATTTGGGAAGTTCTATGATCCAAGATTTTTTTATGTACAATCCACTTATGGCTGACTGAGATTCATATGCCTTGTATAATAGAGTTAGCAGAATAAAAAAAAGGTACTCTAGAATGAATTTCCCCTTCAGTTTTAAAGAGAACGTCAGTAGAAGTTATTGAGAAGAATGTTCAGCTTACACAAGCAGAACATAACAAACTAACTTGTCCAAGTTAAGCTTCAACATCAAATGCATTAGTAATGATCACATGGCAACAGTATGACAACCTTGATGCTTCAGCTATTTCAGATTTGTTCTAGTTTTGGCGGGAAAATCAGTTGAAAGGATCCAGCTCAGCTAATGTTTAACCAATTAGAATCAAGTCTTGAGGTCACATTTTTCTTATGTAACAAGTTCTAGTGTGTGTATACATATATATATAGTAATGTACTGCTTATTGTATTCATGAATTGAAAAAGAAATAAAAATTCTCTACAACATATGTTGTGATTATAAGATCAATCTTGATCGTTTCTCATTTAGATTTGTTTGTTTTATCATCAACACTTTAGTTTCAAGTTTCAAAGATCTTCAATATGGTATCAGAGCACTTGAATACGATGTCTTTTGCATCTAGTCATGGAGCACTCGGTTCTTAAATCGGTGGATCAAGATTTCTCTCATCGAGGAAGCTCGAGCTCAAGGTAAAGCTAGATCATAATAACTACCTGTTATGGAGGCAGCAAGTTCTTATAGGAATCAAAGGTAATAGACTAGGCTCTTATATTTTTCAAAATATTGCTCCTTTTAGTTGATTAAATCCAGATGGAACTATTAGTGATGAATTCTTAGATTGGGAACAACAAGATCAAATCTTGTTGTGTTGGATGCTATCATCCATAAGCCAAAAAATCCTACCTCATTTAGTTGGTTGTGAGACGTCATGTAAGGCTTGGTTGAGCATTGAATGGCTGTTCAAGTCTCAATCTAAAGCCAACATTATGCAATTGAAATTGCAGTTACAAACACTGAAGAATGATGGTTTCTCGATGAAGGAATATTTGACTTAGAAAAAGAGTGTTATGGATGCTCTTTCTTTCACAGGATATATGTTGAGTGAGGAGTATAAAGTAATGGCAACATTAGGTGGTTTGGGGACATATTATGACTCATTTGTGGTTTCAATTACCTCGGTACCTGTTAGTCATATAGTAGTTGATATCACAGTTTTACTGCTCACTCATGGGGCTAGAATTGTTGGAGTTTTAAAGAGATTGAAATGATCAAATGATCAATGTAACAGTAAGCAAAGAAAGAATAATAAAATTTGCTGTGTGAAATCTCTAATTTTATTTATCTAATAATGAGTTTAAATACAACAAATAATAACAAAGAATGAGAAAAACAAGGCACTACATGGAATGCATTTCCATAATCAACACATTCCTAAAAATTAAAGAAAAACAAGGCACTACATGGAACACATTTCCATGATCAACACATTCCTAAAATTTAGCAACTACTAATGATCAAATCAATTGAAACAATCAAACAACTAAGAAATAAAATAAATAAATAAATAAAATTTCAGCTTGATCCATGTTGAAGCATAACTTCAACAAGAATTGAGAAACACATACAGATTGAGAGTCTGAGTGTTAACATGACAGTAAATAGAAAGGTGGAGGTAATAATCCTAGTGGTTTTGGCGAGGAAAATATAAACACAACTATTCATTTAGCTTAAGGTAGACAATCTGGACAGAATACTGTTGGAAGAAGGGGTCGTGGTAAAGGAAGAACAAAAACAATAATGGACCACCTTGTCAAATCTGCCATAGGCCAGGACATGGTGCTCTAAGATGTTACTATAGATTTCATCAGTCCTATCAGCCTCAATAGAGCACTCAACCTGGTGGAAATGGTAACAATCCATATCCTGATAAAGTTGGAAACATGGCTACAATGTATGCTGGACAGGATATTGGCTCTTTTGGAAGATCAGATGCGAGTTCATTTGGAACCTCTCAGTGGTTTCTATACAGTGGAGCAATTAACCACTACACATCTGATGTATCCAATCTGATGAACAAGTTAGATTTCCAAAGAAATGAGAGAATTTATGTGGGGAATGGAGCAGGTTTGAGTATCTCCTTTATTGGTTCAAACTCTTTTAATCTTAATAAACATGCTTTCTACTCAAAAACATATTGTACATTCCTCAAATTACAAAAAATCTCATTATTGTCTCCAAATTTGTTTACGACAATGATATATTCATTGAATTTCACCATTGTTTTTGTCTTGTGAAAGACCAACCTACGAAGAAGGTTCTTCTTCAATGTGTCCTTAGGATTGGGTTGTATGTGTTTGACTTGCCTTTGCAGTGTTCAAGCACAGACAAGAAGGTCTCAAGAAGTCAAGTGGCTTCACAGTTCACTCATTCAAATTCCAAGTCTAAACATAGTCTCTTTTCATGTAAAGATTCCTCATTGTATAAACCAAACAGTGGCAATACTAGTACTTCTTCAACTTGTGCAAATAATGTTGTCAAGTTTGACAAGTCTTGTATAAATGATGATTCTAGTCTACTTCTTTGGCATATGAGGTTGGGACAGCCATTTTCTTCCATTGTCAAAAACATTTTGAATAAATGTAAAGTTCCCTTTTCCAATAGCAATACTTTTTTCTGTCATGATTGTCAAGTGAGCAAATCTCACACACAATCATTTCAACAATCAAACACATCCTATTCTTATCCTCTTGAACTCATTGTAGCTAATGTATGAGGTCCTGCACCCATTACATCTTCAATAGGTTCAAGATTTCATATGAGTTTTCTAGAAGCATACACTAGGTATACATGGTTCTTTTTGCTCAAAACAAAAGCTGAAGTTGCTCAAATTTTCAAAGTGTTCAAAGCTCAATTAGAGGTTCAATTTTCTTCTAAAATCAAGACCCTTCAAACTGATTATGGAAGAGAATTCTTAGTCCTTAAACCCTTTTTGGAAGAATGTGGAATCAGTTTCAGACACCCTTTTCCCCTATACTCATGAACAAAATGGGCTTATTGAGAGGAAGCATAGCTATATAGTTGAAACAAGTCTAAGCCTCCCCTCTCAAGCATCATTGGCCTCTCGTTTTTGATCAGAAGCATTCAGTACTGCTATTTAATTAATAGAATGCCAACTACTATGTTGCAAGGAAAAACACCTTTCTCTTGCTTATGTGGAAAAGAGCCAGATTATTCACTCTTTAAGGTGTTTGGATGTTTAGTGTATCTACATCTCAGACCTTACAATCACCATAAGCTGGAGTATAGGAGTGAACCTTGCACTTTCCTAGGATATTGCACTCAATACAAAGGCTACAAGTGTATAAGCTCCAAAGGAAGAATGTACATAGCCAGAAATGCAGTCTTTAAGAAGGATATATTTCATTTTGCCAACTCAGTGTCATAAGTTGCGGAAAAATATCATTTCAGTTTTGTGGCAAATATTCAATCTTCACATGCATATTTGTTTCCACCAATAGCCACTCCATCACTTAGTCTTACTCAAGAGTGGTCACAAGGGTCTGATTACAATACTGACATTGAAGGTTACAATCAAACTACAAATACTGAACATGATTCATAGCAATCAGTTGATAATTCTCTAAGTAATATTGCATCAGCTGCTGATATTCCTACACATTCTCAACATTCACCTTAACTATTCAAAATAAACATCTTACGGTGACAATAGTAAAGGTAAGAATATTTTAGCCTAAAGCTTGGATTGCTCTTCTAGATGAAGCAGAACCAGCAACTCTTCAACAGGCTCTATCTCATCCTAAATGGTTAGCAGTGATGCAAGCAAACTTTAAGGCTCTTAAGGACAATCATACTTGGTCTTTGGTGTCTCCACCTCCTAGAAGAAAGATTAGAGATGTAAGTGAGTTTTTAAAATCAAAAGGAACCCGAATGGAACTCTTCTTAAATGCAAAGCTAGACTTGTAGCTAAAGGGTTCCATCAACTGTTGGTTTTGATTTCACTGAGACCTTTAGCCTTATGGTGAAACGTGTCATAGTGAGAATTATTCTATCCATTGCAGTCTCTAATGGTTGGTGTTTAAAGCAGTTGGATATCGACAATGCCTTTCTAAATGGCATTCTTGATGAGGAGGTGTTTATGCAGCAACCACCTGGCTTTGAGAAGAGGAATGGTAATCAATTAGTCTGCAAACTCCACAAAGCCCTGTATGGATTGAAGCAGGCACCTAGGGTTTGGTTTGACAATTTTAAAAACATTGTCTTTCGGCTTGGTTTCAACTCAAGCAGAGCAAAACGGTCACTCTTTTGTAAGTTCACAAGTGATTTAAGTCTTAACATTTTTGTGCATGTTGATGATATCATAATTATTGGTTCAAGTGTGCAAGAGACTGATAAGCTAGTTAAAGAGTTGAATCATTCTTTTGCTTTGAAAGATCTGGGTATGTTGAACTACTTTCTAGGACTTCAAGTACAAAGAACTAACACAAGTCTGCACTTGTTACAACATAGGTATGTTCAGGAGTTGCTTAAGAAAACAAAGATGGAAAATGCAAAACCATACTCCTCACCTATGATTGCAAGTGTAGGAAGTCAGTTATCAGCTTATAGGGGCAATCCAATTGACAATGCAACAGCATATAGATAAGTTGTTGGGGCATTACAGGATGTACCAATCACAAGGCCTGATATTGCGTTTGCTCTCAATAAAGTTTGTCAATCTATGCAAACTCCTTTGGATGAGCATTAGAAGGTTGTGAAGAGAATTCTTAGATACTTAAAAGGATCTTCAACTCGAGTTCTTTTCTTTGACAAGTCAAGCAATCGTAACTTGTGCTATAATCTAGTAGACTTTTGAGATGCGGATTGGGCATCTAATACGGATAATTGAAAGTCTACTTTAGGGTTTTGTATATATTTTGGATCAAACCTTGTTGCCTAGAGTGCCAAAAAGCAACATGTGATATCGCGATCTTCAACTGAACTTGAATACAGAAGCCTTGCCTTTGTAGTTGCTGAGCTACATGGATAAGATCTCTTCTCCAAGTACTCAAGGTACCTTACCAAAGAGTTCCCACAATTTGGGTAGATAATCAAAGCATAATTGCTATGACAAATAACCCAGTTTTACATGCAAGGACAAAACACATTGAGTTGGGTCTTTACTTTGTTAGAGAAAATATCATGTAGAAACAAATTCTACTTAATCATGTGCCTTCGGTCCATCAAATAGCAGATGTTTTTACTAGGTCATTGTCAACTCCTAGATTTTAGTTTCTGAAGGCCAAACTTAATGTGTCAGACTCCCCATTGAGTTTTAAGGAGGGAGTGTTGAGAAAAATGTTCGGCTTACACAAGCAGAACATAACAAACTAATTTGTCCAAGTTAAGCTTGATCAACATCAAATGCATAAGTTAGTAATGATCAAGTGGCAACAGCATGATAGCCTTGATGCTTCAGCTATATCAAATTCTATTCTAGCATTGGCTAGAAAATCAGTTGAGAGGATCCAACTAAGCCAATGTTTAACCAATCAAAATCAAGTCTAGAGGTCACCCTTTTTTAATGTAACAAGTTCCAGTGTAAATATATATATAGTAGCGTACTGCTCATTGTATGCATGAATTGAAAAAGAAATGGAAATTCTCTGCAACATATGTTGTGGTTACAAGATCAATCTTGATCATTTCTCACTTAGATTTGTTTGTTTTAACCTCAACACTTTAGTTCCAAGTTTCAAAGATCTTCAATAGAAGTATCAACTGAGCAAAGCCATGATGATGACAATGAG
>CM038003.1:4198017-4289789 GCA_021234005.1 Nephelium lappaceum
TGGATGAAAGTGGAGAACACAGGAAATTGCAGCTACAAGAGTTAGAGGAAATTCGCAATGATGCCTATGAGAGTGCAAGGATTTACAAGGAAAAGACGAAGGCTTTTCATGACAAGATGATCTCTAGAAAGGAGTTCACAGTTGGTCAAAAAGTCCTTCTCTACCAGTCACGGCTGCGTTTGTTTCCAGGTAAATTGTGTTCTCGTTGGATAGGACCTTTTATTGTTACTAATGTTTTTCCTCATGGTGCAGTAGAAATTCAAAGTTTAGCAACTTCCAAGGTGTTCAAGGTGAATGGCCATAGACTTAAACTTTTCTATGAAGGTTTCCAAGTAGAGAAGGTGGCGCAATTGGATCTTGAGGATCCAATTTATTCTAATTGAAAAAGGAAGCATTAAGTCGAGCTAACGACAGTAAACAAAAGCGCTGCTTGGGAGGCAACCCAAGGGAAGTTCATTTCTTTTTCCTCTTACTTCTGCATTTATATTTTAGTTACTTTGCCTTTTCTTTACATTTTACCTTACATTGGGGACAATGTAAGTTTTAAGTGTGGGGGAGGGGATTAAAGTGTGTTTAATTTGTCAAAAAAAAAAAAAACAACAAAAAAAAAAAAACAAAATATTTATACTCTTTGTTTTTGTGATTTTCAACGATTTTTGGTTGTGTATGTCATAAGCAGAAGTCAGTTAAGTTTGAAAAATTCATAACATAATTGAATAAATAATCTTCTTTCCTTGAGAATGGTAGTGACTAAATTCAGTAGACAAAAGCTGGTGAGACTTTGAGCCTTTCGACTGACACATTTATATCAGTCTCACTATTTTCTTTTTTGTGTGATATTCTATCATGGATTTGTTTCTCTACAACTTGCCTTGATTCTCTTTGAGATCATATTGACACATGCATGCGTGAACATGATTAAGGCCCTCTTTGTTATAAGCTACACGAGCCAAATAGCCTACCTTATAATTAATTTTTTTCCTTTGTTGAACCCCTTTGAGCTTTATTGACCTTTGTTTTTTTTTTTTTTTGTGAATCACATTACAAACTTTAAACCCGAAAAGAATACCTTTACCCAAGCCGTAGAGCTAGTGGAGCATTGTTCATCATTATGATATGTATGGATTTGCAAGAAATAAGTGTGGGGGTGTCTGGATTTGCAGTATGGCTTTGACTAGTGGAATGGAATATGTTTTGCTTCTCAATTCATGAGTTCCACTAGTGATGTAATTTTGAAAAAAGAAAAAAAAAGAAAAAAAAGAAAAAAAAAAAACCAGAGCGATGAAAGGAAATTACTTTTAATATTACAATCTGTCCATGATCATATTTCCTCATAAAATTCCAAGAAAGGAGGCTATTGATATGTGATGTATAAAGAGAGGGAAGCTATGTAAAGAACTGTTCCCTGCTGCGAACGAAAAGTGTTCCTTTGAACGATCTCTTTTTCAATGCAGGAGTGTTACATGATTTAAATGCGTTCAAGCCAAATTGAAGAAGTTGCTGAATGGAGTGGTTGTTTTTACATGAGTTATATATTTGAGCTTGAGTTGATTCATTTTTTTTTTTTTTTTTTTTGCTTTACTAGTTTCAATGGCTTTTGAGCTACATTCCCAATTATTTCCCACCTTGACCCTAAACCATGTTACAACCTTTGAAAAGTCCTTATGATTCGAGTTATACATGTGATCACAGTGGTGGAGAATGAGAAGATATGCAAGCTTATGGTAGATCATTTCCATTGGAATGAATGTGAGCGAAACATATACCCTTCAAACACAGGAGAGTCGAGTGTTTGTTTCTGTGAGGGTCTACATATTTAGTTTATTCCATCGTCAAAATGAAATGCTTACTAAGTAATTGTAAGTTGTTTAAAAATGTTTGTTCATGATATGTTATGAGTTTTGAAAAGCTTGGTTATTCTTTGCTGATGGCATTACAACCTTGGTATTTTTGGGAAAGTGAATTTGAGTTTTGCACGAGGACGAGCAAAAGTTAAGTGTGGGGGTATTTGATGAGAGTGTAGAATGTCACATTTTTCTCTCTTAATATTTAGTCTCTTATGCTTATTTGGTGCCTAAATGAACTCACTATTCTTATATTTTGATTTAGAATTCAAATGGAGACATTAAGAGCAAAACAGAGCTAAGTTAGATATCAAATCCGTAATTGTTTGATCTCTCTAATTTATGAAGCAACTAAAATTTAATGAATTGCTGCATCAGAAATTATTAGATTCTAGGAAGAACGTTCGACTAAATTAAACGCAACCGCTTGAGCTTGTGTTGTTTAGCTTCACCGATTTCTTTCATTCTTAAGACTACTATTAAATTAAACCTTTAGTGCTTGTCTTGGGTTATTTAATAGTTAGAATTGGTTAGATCATCTGTTTTCTAATTAATTGCAATTAAGGAGAGATAGGAAAAAATGGTTCCAACGGTGAATATTTTAGGTATGAATTGATATATACTTGCATCGATGATCAGTTTTAAAATTCCGAGGGTGGATGTTGACTTAGACCAACGTTTGTTCTTTTGATTGATTTCAATATTTCAATTTGAATTGTTTTTTTTTTTGGTTGTTTTTCTTAAAATTGTTTTTATTATACTCAAATACCTCTTCCCCATCCTTGTTCGTGTAGCATAAAACTAAGCTAGATACTCTCTGAGGGAACGATCCATACTCACACCACTACATAAATTTTTTAGGAGTATAGGTTTAATTTGGTTACCCACGACAGCACACCATTTATCTTCTTGCTTTCTGATTTTTTTTTTTTATTTTTCGCAAAACATCAGATTTGTTCTGCTTTATGTCTTGATGTCAATTAAGTTTTGTTTGTTTCAATTGCCGCAACATCACACCATTAATTGCTTCAAGCCATTTTGTTTTCTTGTTTCTTTTTTTTTTTTTTTTTTTATTTTGCCGCACACTAACACCAACCACATCATAAACATTCATCACATATATATTTTCTTTCTTTAACATCAATTCAATTCTATTTTGTCTTTTTCTTTGTTTCTTTGTTTCTTTGTCTGCACATCACAAACATTCTTTCTTGATTATTGAAGAGCACAAATCCGCACAAGACAATCTGTTTTGCTTTGTGTGTGACATCTCAATTAATTTTTGTGTTCTGTCTTTTGCTTTGGCATCACAAACATACATTCTTTCTTTTGTCTTGTTCTTGCAATCTACACATGCATCATAAACATTCAACATAAATATATATATATATATATTCTGTCAATCTGCACATTCTTGACATTGTATGCTAGGGTTTCTTGAATTCTTGAATTTCAAGAATTTCAAGATCCATAACAATAATTTGTTTATGGTTAAAATCTGCAATTTATATCCAATTTAGTTTGTGTGCGTTCTAGTTTGAGTCAAAAAAAAAAAAAGAAAAAAAATCAGTATCAGAAAAAAAAAATCCCAGAAAAAAAAAAGTGTCAAAAAAAATTTGAACACCATAAATTGCTTGGATTGAAGTGAGTTGATATTAATTCTCCTTAATTGTAATTCAAGTCCTTTACGGTTTTCGAATCTTTCTTGAAATTCATATTGCTTTTTGTTAATTGCCATTCTTGTGTTATTGTTGGTCTTTATTTCTTTTGTATTCCTTGTGCGCATTCTTTTTCTTTGTTGAGATTTGTCAAGGGTGATTATTTCAAGGGTGACCTTGTTATGATCGATTAGTTCTATAAAGAACTTGGTGAGAAAAGTTTGAGTGTGGATAGGGAGTGTTGAGTTAAATCAAGAGTGCCGAGTGATAAACACGTGAGGACTAGAGTGAAACACGTGAGGGAGTGTTGTGAATTATTTTCTTTACTAACATTCTTTTTAGGTGTCAAACATGTCTTTAAACAAAGGTAAAGAAGTTGAAGGGGGAGAAAATACGGATGTATCGTTCATGCTCAAGGCAATGCAACAACAATTTGAGAGGATGAACATGGTATTTATGGATTTTAGGGATCGAATAGATAGACAAGACGCTGTCATAGCTAGATTGCAAAGAGATCCGCAAAGGAGAACTTCGGAATTACATGGTGTCAATGATGAATTAGAGGCTGATTCACATGGGGAAGAATTAGAAGGAGATGACATTTCCACTAATGCTAATAGGGGTAGAATTAGAGATGATAGAGGTGGTTGTAGAGGCAACGGAGATAATAGGTACTATGGGGATGTGAATGAGAGAGGAAGATGGCATGATAGGCCCAATAGACTAGATAAGGATCTTAGTAGCATTAAGATGAAGATACCCTCTTTCTAAGAGAAGGCTGATCTTGATGTGTATCTAGAGTGGGAGAAATGAGTAGAGTTGGTCTTTGAGTGCCATAACGTTTTCGAGGAGAAAAATGTGAAGTTAGTTGTAGTCGAGTTTGTAGATTATGCCGTGGTTTGGTGGGGGCAATTAGTGCAAGATAGAAGGAGAAACGAGGAACGTCTTATAAACACTTGGGGTGAGATGAAGACTGTTATGAGGAAGCGGTTTGTTCCTAGGTCATATTATAGGGAGCTATACCGGCAATTGCAAAGCCTTACCCAAGGTTCTAAAAGTGTAGAAGACTATTGCAAGGAGATGAAGATAGCCATTGTTAGAGCCAATATTGAGTAAGATAGAGATGCTACTATGGCACGATTTCTACAAGGATTGAATGAAGACATTGCCAATATTGTTTAGTTGCAACATTATGTGGAGCTTGAGGACTTGGTCCATATGGCTATGAAGGTAGAGAAACAACTCAAAAGGAAGGGTTTAATGTCACGAAATGGTAGAAATTCGGCTTCCATATCTACTTAGAAGTCCAATTAAAGTAGAAAAAAAGAAAAGACATCACAAAAGCCTAAGGCCGAAAGTGTTAAACCTAAGGAGGGTAGAGATAGCAGCCATGATAAGGGCAAGGCCGAGGCAGCATAGGGGAGAAACAGATATATCAAATGTTTCAGGTGTTTGGAAAGAGGTCACATAGCTTCGTAATGTCCTAATAAGCGAACTATGATCCTAAGAGAGGATAGAGATATAGAGACCGACGGGGAGAGTGAAGATGATGAGATGCCACAGTTAGAAGATGCTAGTGATGTTGAAATTAAGTATCCCGCAGATGGAAAGCTGTTAGTGGCAAGACGTGCTTTAAGTATGGAAGTGAAGGAAGATGATAAGGTGTAACGTGATAATATTTTCCATACTAGATGTCATATCAAGGATCGGATTTGTAGTATGATCATTGATGGGGGTAGTTGCACCAACGTTGCTAGTACTGAATTAGTGGAGAAATTGAGCTTGCCTACTTCAAAACATTCTAAACCATATAAGTTACAATGGTTGAACGATTGTGGAGAAATTAAGGTGGCAAAACAGGTGCTAGTATCCTTTGCTATTGGTAGGTACAAGGATGAGGTATTATGTGATGTTGTACCTATGCACACGGGACACTTGCTTTTGGGTCATCAATGGCAATATGACAGGAGAGTAATACATGATGAGTTTAAGAATAGATATTCTTTTACCATAATGGGCGAACAATCACTCTTGTATCATTAACACCTAGACAGGGGTATGAAGATCAAGTAAGGATAAGAGAGAGTGAGCAAAAGAAAGAGAGCGAGAGAAAAAGAGAGGCTGAGAGTTCAAACACTAGTGAGGTTGAGAGAAAGGGAGCTGAGTGTGAGCGAAAGAGTGACCAAAAAGAGTGACCAAACACTTGAGTGTGTGGAAAAAAAAACTGGGAAGGTCGAGTGTAAACGAGAGAATGAGAGGAAGAAAAGTGAGAAAAAGAAAATGAGTATATATGCAAAAGGGAGCGATGTGAGGGCTATTTTTCTAACCAAGCAGCAAATGTTTGTACTTTTGTACAAAGATGCTTATTTTTCTAACTCTGACCTTAATTTGTCTTTGTCTAGTGTTGTTACTACTCTTTTGTAGGATTTCAAGAATGTATTCCCTGAGGAGATACCGGATGGATTGCCACCAAAGAGGGGAATAAAACATCAAATTGACTTCATACTCGGAGCTACAATTCCAAACCGACCCGCATATAGAAGTAATCCCGAGGAGACAAAGGAGCTTCAAAGGTAGGTTGAAGAGTTGATGAAGAAGGGGTATGTGAGGGAGAGCATGAGTCCATGTGTCGTACCAGTATTACTTGTGTCTAAGAAGGATGGGACTTAGCGTATGTGCATCGATTGCAGAGCTGTCAACAAAATTACAGTTAAGTATCGACATCCCATAACTAGATTAGATTATATGTTGGATGAATTGTATGGATCTTGTGTGTTTTCTAAGATTGACCTTAAAAGTGGATATCACCAAATTAGAATGAAAGAAGGAGATGAATGGAAAACTGCATTTAAAGCGAAACATGGTTTGTATGAGTGGTTAGTCATGCGTTTTGGTCTAACTAATGAACCTAGTACTTTCATGAGTTTAATGAATCATGTTTTGCATTCTTTCATTGAAAAATTTGTTGTGGTATACTTTGATGACATATTAGTATATAGTAAGAGCATAGATGAACATGTTAGATATTTGCATTGTGTGCTTGATGTGTTAAGGAAAGAAAAGTTGTATGCTAATTTGAAAAAGTGTTCATTTTGCTCTAATAAAATTGTATTTTTGGGCTATGTTGTTATGGCAGAAGGGATAGAAGTAGATGAAGAGAAGGTTAAGGCTATTAGGGAGTGGCCTAGGCCTAGGAATGTTAGTGAAGTACGTAGCTTTCATGGGTTGGCTAGTTTTTATAGGAGATTTGTTAAAGATTTTAGCACCATAGCTGCACCACTAACTGAGGTTGTGAAAAAAAATGTGGGTTTTAAATGGGAAAGTGAGCAACAACATGCATATGATTTGATTAAGGATAAATTGTGTTCTGCACCATTGCTTGCATTACCTAATTTCTCTAAGACATTTGAGATTAAGTGTGATGCATCAGGAATAGGTATAGGGGTTATTCTTATGCAAGATAGGCGTCCTATAGCTTATTTTAGTGAGAAATTGACTGGAGCATCATTAAATTATCCTAGTTATGACAAAGAGTTGTATGCTTTATTTAGGGTCTTAGAAAATTGGTAACATTATTTGTGGCCTAAGGAGTTTGTAATCCATACTGACCATGAGTCCTTAAAGCATTTGAAAGGACAAGGTAAGTTGAGTCAGAGGCATGCTAAGTAGGTAGAGTTCATAGAAATATTTCCTTATGTAATCAAGTATAAACAGGGAAAAGAAAATGTTGTAGTTGATGCATTATCTCGTAGGTATACTTTAATTTCTACTTTGAATGCAAGATTGGTAGGATTTGAGCATATTAAAGAATTGTATGTGAATGATCCTAATTTTGCTTCTGTGTATGTTGCTTGTGAGAATGGTTCATTTGGTAAATTCTATAGACATGAGGGGTATTTGTTTAAGGAGAGTAGATTGTGTATTCCTCAAGAGTCTATAAGAGAGTTAGTAAGATAAGCACATGAGGGAGGTTTAATGAGACATTTTGGTGTTAGAAAGACTTTGGATGTGTTAGATGAGCATTTCTTTTGGCCGCATATGAAGAGAGATGTTGAAAGAATTTGTGAGAAGTGCCTAACATGTAGAAATCTGAGTTTAACGTTTTACCCCATGGTTTGAATAAACCTTTGCCCATACCTAGTGAACTGTGGATTGATATTTCTATGGATTTTGTATTGGGTTTACCTAGGTCCAAAAAGGGTCGAGATTTGATGTTTGTTGTGGTTGACAGGTTTTCGAAGATGACTCACTTCATACCATATCACAAGACCGATGACGCCACACATGTTGCTGACTTATTCTTCAAGGAGATTGTTCGACTTCATGGAGTGCCGAAGAGCATTGTTTCAGATCAAGATGCAAAGCTCTTAAGCCATTTCTAGAGGACTTTTGGGGGAAGCTAGAAACGAAGTTATTATTTTTTACTATTTGTCATCCGCAAACTGATGGATAAATGGAGGTGGTTAATAGGACTTTAGGTGCTTTGTTGCATTCCTTTATCCAAAAGAATTTGAAGAATTGGAAAGATTACTTGCCACATGTAGAGTTTGCTTACAATAAGAGTGTGCATTCAACTACTGATTGTTCACCGTTCGAAGTTGTGTATGGGTTCAATCCACTTACTCCTTTGGATTTGATACCTTTACCTATAGAGGAAAGAGCAAACTTGGATGGTAAGAAGAAAGCTGAAGTTGTTAAGCAATTGCACGAGAGAGTTAGGCAACATATTGAGAGACGAACCAAGTAATATGCTACTCAAGCTAACAAGGGGCGAAAGAGAATTGTGTTCGAATCGGGAGATTGGGTTTGGGTGCGTATGTGTAAGGAGAGGTTTCCTGTTCAACGAAAATCTAAGTTATAGCCTCGTGGAGATAGTCCATTCCAAGTGCTCGAACGCATCAATAACAATGCGTACAAGATAGACTTGCCAGGTGAGTATAATGTTAGTGCTACTTTTAATGTTTCTGATCTTTCTCCTTTTGATTTTGATGTAGGTTCCGATTTGAGGACAAATCCTTTTGAGGAGAGGAGGAATGATAGAAATCAAGGAAGCAAGCCTATGGATCCTTTGAGCATCAATGGAGGACCTATGACAAGGGCTCGAGCTAAAAGGATAAAGGAAGCTTTAAATGGGCTCGTTCAAGATATTTGGGCCAAGAGTCTTGCGCAACATGACTTGGACAGCTTAAAGGGGACATCAAGACTTCAAAATATTATTCAAGTTTAAGAACAAGTCCAAGAACATCAATCTTGAGGAAATCTTGAGGCTTGGGTGTCAATTATAATGCAATTGGGCTATTATTTATTTGTTTGATGTAAATTGGGCCTAATTTGTATTATGGATTGTTTTAAATTAGTTTAATTTATTAGGTTTTTAATTAGGAGACTGAGTCATTTATTTAAATTAAAAGTCCAATATGGGTGTGTTTAGAAAAAAAGTTAAAGTCAAAATTTAGAAAGAGTCAAAATCAAAATCAATTAAAAATAGGGTTTTATTTAGTTTCCAATGTGAATTAGGATTGTATGCCTATATAAGGCTTATTAAACCAAATTTTTCAATAAGTTGTCAATTGAATAAAAGATTTAACTTTTCTCCATTGTTCTCTTGTGAACTTTGAGAATTGCATCAAGATTTATTCTTGATTTATCAATCTTGACTTATCTCCCACATTCTCATCTCTTTCTTGGGAGTGACGTCGTTATATCTTTGGTTCTTGATTCACTAATCAACGGATCAAATATTTTCTTTAAATTTGAATTTTCTTTCTTAGGATTGTGTTTCAATTTGATCGTGAGTGTCATATCAATATATATGGGGTTCGTGTAACGAGCCCGATCCAACCCTTTCTTGGGCCCCGGCCTAAGCCCAAAGGGATTTGGCTGTGACCGGCCCGGCCACCCCATCGTGGGCCTTCCCCTCGGCCTCGGCCCACATGGATTTGGTGGTAGGTACTGTACAGTCCCCTTGCCTGCTTTTCTCGCCTCCTCCGCCACTCGAACCCATGACCCACAGGGTTATAGTCAATTAGGAAGCATGGCGAGTACCAACTGAACTAGTAGCTCAGTTGGTACTCGCCATGCTTCCTAATTGACTATAACCCTTTGGGTCATGGGTTCGAGTGGCGGGGGAGGCAAGAAAAGCAGGCAAGGGGACTGTACAGTACCTGCCACCGAATCCATGTGGGCCGAGGCCGGGAGGAAGGCCTACGATGGGGTGGCCGGGCCAGTTGCAGCCAAATCCCTTTGAGCTCAGACCGGGGTCCAAGAGGGGGCTGGATCGGGCTCGTTATCGGCCTATGATGGAGTGGCCGGGCCAGTTGCAGCCAAATCCCTTTGGGCTCAGGCCGGGGTCCAAGAAGGGGCTGGATCGGGCTCGTTACAAAAAAGGCGCCTTTTTTGTAACGAGCCCGATCCAGCCCCCTCTTGGACCCCGACCTGAGCCCAAAGGGATTTGGCTGCGACTGGCCCGGCCACCCCATTGTAGGCCTTCCCCTCGGCCTCGGCCCATATGGATTTGGTGGCAGGTACTGTACAGTCCTCTTGCCTGCTTTTCTCACCTCCCCCGCCACTCGAACCCATGACCTACAGGGTTATAGTCAATTAGGAAGCATGGCAAGTACCAACTGAATTTTTGTAACGAGCCCGATCCAACCCCCTCTTGGGCCCCGACCTGAGCCCAAAGGGATTTGGCTGCGACCGGCCCGTCACCCCATCGTGGGCCTTCCCCTCGGCCTCAACCCACATGGATTTGGTAGCAAGTACTGTACAGTCCCCTTGCCTGCTTTTCTCGCCTCCCTCGCCACTCGAACCCATGACCCTCAGGGTTATAGTCAATTAGGAAGCATGACGAGTACCAATTGAGCTAATAGATCAGTTGGTACTCGCCATGCTTCCTAATTGACTATAACCCTTTTGGTCATAGGTTCGAGTGGCGGGGGAGGCGAGAAAAGCAGGCAAGGGGACTGTACAGTACCTGCCACCAAATCCATGTGGGCCGAGGTCGAGGGGAAGGCCCACGATGGGGTGGCCGGGCCGGTCACAGTCAAATCCCTTTGGGCTCAGGCCGGGGCCTAAGAGGGGGTTGGATCGGGCTCGTTACATTTACTTGCAATTTTTGTCTGTACTTACAACAACGTTTAATCAGAGTGTAAGGCCGATTCTTCAAAACTTTGGTTTATCCTTCGTATTAAAAAGCCGAGGCCCATCACAAAACCCTATATAACGCCTGGCCCAACAATGGGCCACCACCTTCATATTAAACGTTCACTAGGTGATGCGGCCATGGGCTTTGCAGGACCACGATGTGCTCGACCAGATCTGCTCGGTCAACCCCAGTCTGGCCTGGAAACTTCACTCCACCAGGGCGCATGACGACACCCGCCAGGGCCAGCAGTATCCAGTGGTTTGCGTCTGGCTCCTTGATCAAAAGGTGCTGTCAGAGGCGTGTACGCGATCTAGTGCGTGCGGACGCAGGGAGGCTGGTGTGGCTGCGACATCCTGGAGTCGTCCACGTGGTGCAGGCACTGGATGAGAACAAGAATGCAATGGTGATGGTTACGGAGCTGCTCTTCGCGTATATGGCAACGCTATCAAAATTGGTGCTAATTCAAGATAGTTTCCAATCAGCATATTTTGTGATTAATGACATTATACGCTATCAAAATTGAAGCTAATTCAAGATAGTATCCAGTGGTTTGCGTCTGGCTCCTTGATCAAAAGGTGCTGTCAGAGGCGTGTACGCGATCTAGTGCGCGCGGACGCAGGGAGGCTGGTGCGGCTGCGACATCCTGGAGTCGTCCACGTGGTGCAGGCACTGGATGAGAACAAGAATGCAATGGCGATGGTTGCGGAGCCGCTCTTCGCGTATATGGCCAACGCTATCAAAATTGGTGCTAATTCAAGATAGTTTCCAATCAGCATATTTTGTGATTAATGACATTATACGCTATCAAAATTGAAGCTAATTCAAGATAGTTTCCAATCAGCCTACCAGCATCCTCATCTTATAACTTAGAGGCACAAATAGTTCTTCCAGGATTAATAAATGAAAATGTAGCAATCATATCTCCATTTCCTGAGGAATACATTTCAGTTGCTTTTCGTACATGTTTTGTTTGTGAGGAATCAATTTTCCTATTTTGGCTTAAGAATTGGTGATGTCTGTGCTAATTATAGGATTCAATAGTAATTGAATATTACTCGCATTACGTTTTTAAAGTCGGTCTATAGTTAATGTGTTTGTGATAAGAGAATTCTCCCATTGCTGCAGTTATATATATAGTTACCCAATGTGCATGAGACACACACATTCAAATAGAACAGAAATTTCTCACTTTCGGCAGGATTCTCAGCATTTGGGGCAATTGGCTTCCCCCTGCCCTCCGTACCTTCCAAGGCGTATTTCTTTACTGTAGAGAGCACTAATTCTGATAGATGTCTCTGAGAGGAAGTTGAGCAAGTCTGAAAACTTAAGGTAACCACCTTAGTTGCTTAAGGCACCAGCCGTCCCTTTTACTTAATAATTTTAATTGACAAAAACTCATAATTAACAACAATATTAAATTGGTGTGCGAATGATATATCGTGAATCATTACTTACAAGTTTGATAAGTAAACATAAATAAAAAGAAAAAAAGTGGTGTTTATGCATCCCACTAACATTGTTTATGCATCCCTTTCTTAAACATAACCCATTAAAGATTGTTTAAAAAAAATATAATATGTAATTATAATTTACCTAGATATGATTTTTTTTTTCAGAAATTTAATATAATATATGTTAGGAAATAAACAACATCAAAACTATTTTTCTATTTTTCTTGATGTACATAGATAAGAATTTGTTTAAAATTCAACGAGATGTATTTATTAAATGCACATCTAATTTAAACCAATCTTAATTAAAGTTATAATGAGCCCAAGCCTAGGTCACAAAGGACAAGCCCCAATTTTTCAAACCAATGACTGCTTGTTTTTCCCTTTTCATATTTTAGTTAAATCAAAATTAATAAAAACAAACGATCAATTATAAAAAATTTTACGGTTGAGAATGAGAAAGGGCAAATGACTAAATCCTATAACTTTATTGGCGTGGAGTTGAGGGTTTATCATTAAGCAAACACCTTGTTTCATTTAAATTAAAAAAAAAAAAAAGCAACGACAACAACAACACATTTTCTTCATGCTTTGAGCAAAACATGTCTTTCGGCCCAAATGGCCGAAAGCTTTCCAGAAAAAAAATCTTCATCTTGTTAAAATTGCAAAGATTGCGCTTATCCAGCAATGTACACAAACTACTCAGTATGTGTCAAAATGCCACCATAGCCTATCTTTGAAAGCCGGAGACACTCAATACACACTCAACATATAATTATCGTTCAAGCTTGTCACCAAGCAGTGAACATATAAATTGTCAATTTTTGAACCAACTTTTTCAATTTTGACATATTACTTCATTAATCATACAAATTGTACATGAAATTGCTGAATGAGGACATAATTATAGAAGGGGGAAAAATCAATACCTCCTATGTTAAATTATTTGTATCCTCATGATGCGAACTGTAAAGCCCGAATCCAAGTGAACCCAAGAGATTAATTGAGCCCAAATAAAAATTAATAAATAGGTCCAAATTGAGTGTAAGTTGAAGTTGTATTATAATGTTAAAGCAATTGGACAAAAGCCCAATTGGATGAATTTGGTGGCTATGCAAAAAAGAGAAAGAACAAAAAAAAAAAAGGGCAAAAATATATATATTTATTTATATATTTTCCCTAATTGCTATTAGGGTTTGAAGCATTATATAAAGCTTAGGTTTTTCTATTCACAGCAGCCACCTCTCTCATATATCATTCAAAATTCTATTCTCCATCAACAAAGTTTAGCTCTCAATCATAGCAAGTTTGGAGTTCAAAGTTCATTATAAAGGTTGATTGCGAATCAAGTAGGTTTATTCTCTTTCTTTCATATTTTTTATTTATTGATATTAGGATTTTATGGTATCATAGACTTATGAGGTCATATTGTTATGTTTGGAGTCATTTCAAAATAAGATTAAAATGTTATGGATTTCTTATGGAGAAAATAGAGGCTGCTGGAAATTTGTTTCTTTGTTAACCTGTCAGATTTTTTTAATTAGTTGAATGGGAAAATGAAGTTATAAAATCATGAAATTTGGTATGGATGCTCCCTAGGATGTTAGGTTATATTCTGGAAAATTTCGTAGTCATATGATAAGTATATAATTAAGTACGAATTTTTGTTTACTTCTGACTCAGTATAATAAAAATCTGGACAGCACTAAACTAGATTGCATCTTTAATTTTTTGGACATGCAATTGATGCTATTTTGACTTCATTGAATTTCTGTATCAACCAATATGAGTCCTCTGTAAGCCATAAAAA
Source organism: Nephelium lappaceum (assembly GCA_021234005.1). Taxonomy (NCBI): domain Eukaryota; kingdom Viridiplantae; phylum Streptophyta; class Magnoliopsida; order Sapindales; family Sapindaceae; genus Nephelium; species Nephelium lappaceum. The sequence continues at coordinate 4,211,925 of CM038003.1, forward strand.
TTTGAAGGATTTTCATGAAGCCGTTTATTTTTAAAAATTCGGATATCAAGGGCTGTTCAGTTTTGAAACCGATGTCAATACAGCCTTAGTTTGGATTCAGAGATTTAAGTTGATAGGTTAGCAAAGGTTTTTAAGGCTGGAAATTTTTTGACATTTATTTTGAGTCTTTAGAACATATATATGAATTTTCGAGATGATTAGCTTTATATACAATTTATTAAAAATGGAGAAAGTAGATTGCATCAGTAGAGGTAGTGTTGACAGTGTAGAAATTTAATGGTATTTGGATTTAGATTAATTTAGTAAGTTATGATTTCTTATGAATTTATGAGTTTCGCGATGTGATTTTAGGTTGATAAGGGGGATTAAATTGGTAAAGCTATTTTTCTTTTGGGATAAGCAGAAGAGGTAAGTAAACCTTATACATTGCTTTAATACATTATATGTTTAAATTTCAAAAATAATTTAATTGATTCTTTTAAAATAATCGAATGAAACCTTGGATTGTTCAACTTTATTCTATTACATATTATTTAAATGGTTTTGCATCCTCAAATATATGTTTTATGTATATTGTTCGATTATGTTGACAGTATAGTCTTCCTATTTGAAAAATGTGATATGTTTTATTAAAAGTATTCCTCCGTATTTGTAAAGAATGATACGTATTGTAATCGTAATTGTAATGAAAACGTTTTGGCTCATCTGTCCATAGTTCATTTAATTGTAATGGCCTAGGCACCGGGATTACAGGTGTCATAATTGTATTGTATTGGTCCAGCTAGAATATTTATTGTTGCGCAACATTAATTGAATTGGCCCGCACCGAGATTATAGGTGTTAATCGTATTGGCCCCACACCGGGATTATAGGTGCTAATTATATTGGCCCTGCATCGGGATTACAGGTGCTAATTGTACTGGCCTCGCACCGGGATTACAAGTGTAAATGATATTACGTGACAGAAGCCACTTTCATTTTATTTAAATTCGTATATGAAACGTTTTCCATTATTGTGACTTCGGTTTAAATATTGAATGTTTTATGTATCGTATTATTAAATGTTTTATTGTTTTATTGACATCGATTTTGAAAATTAAATGTTTTCTATGTCATATTGTTAATGTTTCATTGGTTTTAATTTCAATATCTCTTTCTGATTATATATTATATCATAATATCTAATGTTTACCTATTGAGTTGACAGCTCACCCCTCGTCTTTATTATTTTTACAGATTAGTAGGCCTTAATTGTCTTGAGGAAGGACTTCGAATTATTGGTGTCTATTGGAGGAGGATTTCAGTTTGGTTATTACGGTTATATTCCTTCCTATCAACAAGAGGCATTTGAGTTTGTTTTATTGGTTAGGACTTAAATGTAAGGATTGATTTCAAATGATCGTGAAGTTGAGTTGTTTAAGACTTTTATTGAAGTGTTGAGATAGATTTATATTATTTACATAAAAAGTATATTGTGAAATTTATGTTATATAGAGTATCATTCTGGATTCCTTGTATCGGGATTTGGGGTGTTACAGTAAACCACAAATTATCATTTTTCTTAAAATAAAGAGTTCATTCAAAGGCATAATCCTAAGTACTAAGGGCATGTTTGGCACATGAGAATGGGAGTAAGTTTGAGATTCAAAAATCCCAAACTTTTTAAATGCCATATTTAGAGGCCAATTGGAAAACAATGGGTTTAGGATTTAAGCAATCTCAAACTCCCTCATTTCCTAAATTTTTGGGAATCCTTATTCTCATCTTCTTTATTTTTTCTCATACCTCCATCTATCTCTCTTTCTCTCACCTTCCCTCATTCTCTCATCACACATCCATAGAACCTATAGCACTCTACCCTCTCTTCTCCTCTTTTTTTTTTTTTTTCCCTCCTTTTAAGATTGGGATCTGATTCTGGGTTCATAGTCGAACCCAAAACCTAATGGTTCTGGGTTCTAGGTTCATCATCAACCCAATACTAGATGGTTCTAGGTTCGACAATAAACCTAGAACCATTTGGTTTTGGGTTCGATCAAAAGCCCATTTTCTGTATTTTTTTTTTTTTTTCATGTTTTGATGTTGTTGTGAGAGATGATAACGTTGATGAATTGGATTAATGATATTGATTAACTATGGATTGATGATGTTGAAGACACTGGGTTTACGATGAATTGTGGTGGTTTTTTTTTTTTTTAATTTTTTTCAAATTTTTTATAAAATTAATTTTATATAATAAAAAATTTAAATTAATTTTATTCCAATCTAATCTTAACCTATATCAAATATAATATGACATAATTTTTAATCCAACCCCAAGTTCTATCAAATATGAGAAAGCAATTTTTTAATCCAATTTATTCTATTTCATCCAATCTCGAGTGTCAAATATCGCCTAAGAATATTCAAAATACAATAATAATAAATGGCAAAAATCGAATGTCAGTAATACCCAAAGCTATTGTATCACTTGTGAATGCATGATTTACTACAAGAAATGGGTTGGAAAATTGTTCTTGAACAACACCATAATGAGCCCGGCAAATGGAGTAGGTTATGGCTGTCAAAGCAAGTGTGTGATGTGTTGACAATAAATAAGGTAAGATATTTCTTCTTATAAAATAAACCTGTACATTGTCTATGCAAAATGCAATATATAGATCAATGTAACATTTTTGTATATCGATTGGCAAATCACTTGCTCTTTACTTTTTGTCTATTAGGGAACACAAGCCATTGAAGGTATAATGCTTGACATAACTAAACCAGGAATTACACACTTGAGCAGAAAATCATTTTCTGACATGAGCAATCTAAGACTACTCAAAATCAGTAATGTTCAATTCTCTGAAAACCTTGAATACCTCTCTAATGAGTTGCGGTTTCTTAAGTGGCATGAATACCCTTTGTATACAATGCCTCTAAGTTTCCATCCGGAGAATCTTTTTAAGCTAGATATGTGTTACAGCAACATCAAATATCTTTGAAAGGGCATTAAAGTACTGAATCTTGATTTCTTTGAATAAATTGTGAAGTGATCAATGGAAGCCTATTGATAATTTTACCTTATGTTTATGACAGCATTTCAAAGAGTTGAAAATCATTAAGCTCCATTACTCGCGTAACCTTGTCCAAACCCCAGACTTTACAATGGTGCCAAATCTTGAGAGGCTGGATCTTGAAGGCTGTACAAGATTACTTGAGGTTCACGAATCAGTTGGATTTCTGAAACGGCTTTGTTGTATTGAATTTGAAAAACTGTGAAAATCTTTCGAGTTTTCCAGCAAATGTCTGTGGTTTGAAATCTTTCAAGAGTCTCAATATCCATGGCTACATAAAACTGGACAAACTGCCACAAAACTTGCAGGAAGTAGAGTGTCTCGAAGAGCTAGATGTAGGTGGGACTGCAATAGGACAAGTACCACCCTCCATTGTAGGGTTGACAAACCTTAAGAAATTATCTTTCCATGGATGTGAAGGACAACCACCCCACATATTGAGTTCTTTACTCTGGCCATTGTTGCCTAAAAGATATCAGGATCGCGCGGGTATATTGTTGCCTTCTCTTGCAGGCTTGTGCTTTCTGAAAACGTTAGACGTTGGTGACTACAATCTTTTGGAAGGAGCAATCCCAGATGATATTGGATCTTTATCCTCCTTAGAAGAATTAAATCTAAGCAGAAACAAATTTGGTAGCCTACCAGAAAGCATTTGTCAACTATCGAAACTGAAAATTCTTTGCATGGAGAAATGCCAGAGGCTTCAGTCTACCAAACTTCCACCTGAAATAGTTTTTGTAGGGGCAGACAATTGTACTTCATTGGAATCATTATCAAGTGCAACAGAGCTGAGCACTTCTCAATGCACCGCACTGCATTTTTTCAATTGCTTCAAATTGGTTGAGAATCAAAGTGAGAAAAACAGCTTGCCGGTTATGTTGTTGAAGCGCCACCTTCAGGTTTGTCTCTCTGCTTTTTTCAAGCGCTAGTTTACAATTGTGAATACTATGATACCATAACTTTTCAACATAAATTGATTTTACAAATGTGCATTATCGTTTGTTGCATTTACATTATATATAAACGTTAATACTTCGAAGTTAGTTGCATTTACACTATATATAAACGTTAATACTTCGAAGTTACCTTACATCACTTGTATGCAATAACACTGTACAAAGCACTTGCCTTAACACATGCACAGGAAAACAATGCATTATATACGTGAACTTAATTTCCAATTTGTTTGAACTGTTTCTAGACTTAGTAGTCAACTAAAAGGTATGCTTTGATTTAGACTATTGAAACAGTATGATAATCATGTTACAGGAAGTTTCAGTCCATATTCCAAATTGGTTTAGGCATTGGAGTGAAGGGCCTGAAGTAGAACTTGGACTGTCTCCCAATTGGTTTAATAACGAATTCCTAGGATTTGCTTTCTGTGTACTGTTCTCAAACCTTGATAATGGATGTGAATTCAAGGTTCGTTGTAGCATCACAATAAGGACAGAAACCAATGTGTTGGGTTTTGCCATCCCCAGTTTCACAACTATTGAGTCTAACCATGTTTGGCTGGGCTACGTGTCGCACAAGGCAATTAAGGGTTCTAGTTGGAAAGAAGATCCGAGCATTGCTAGATGCATTCATGCTGACCTTTTATTCATAGGTAGAGAGTGCAAATGGATTGAAGATCCAATGAAAAGATGTGGGGTTCGTCTAGTTTACAAATAAGACTTGGATTCTTTCAAGGAATTAGAAGCAACGGAAAGTTCTCCATTCGAGCAAAACCATGATGTTTGTAACGCTTCTAGTTCAATTCATTATTTCATCTACATGCCTTGTATATCAGCATGGGACAGCATTAAAACATGGAATAGAACTGAAGAGCGTAAAACAATGATATGCCAGAGTACAGTTCCGTTTCTATTTTAAATGGAGATGTTAATCATTTTTTTTTTTTTGTTGGTATCATTTGTTTTCCAGCCAGTGTAACTCATTTCTTCATATATAATTTTTTTTCACAAACAATTTAGTGTAAACTATAAATATACTCTTGTTGATCTGAGATTTTAAACAATGTTCGAGATTTCAAAGTTTTGGTAATGTCTGCTCTTTGTCCAAGAAATTTATTTGCCTTCCTTGCTTGTCCTCCCAGCTCTGATGTAATCATGCTTTTATGGCAGCCTTAAATTTGTCTGGTTTTAGGGGTGTAATTTAGTGATTCTCAAAATTTAAAAAGTTTTTAAAAAAATATATTATTATATAAGAAATGGTTTTGATTTTAGGATTTAATTAGATAATAACATAAACAATATAGGCCAAATTTGATTGGACCAAAAAAAATATATATTAATTAATGTACTTTATAAGAGCTTTTGTTTTTAAAATTATTATCAAATAGGTTAAAGATCGGGATGTTTCGAAATTAATCATTATTTATATGCATCAAATATCTATTTCCAACCATGAATTAAAATGATATCCACATATCCGACAGTCAATCATAAATTTAATTAGTTGAAAATTAAATAAAACTGATAAAACAAAGGGGAAACCCAAGGGTTGGGTTAGCTGTGCGATCGTTTTCAGTTGACTATTATGTTTACATTTTATAAAAGAAAATGGCGTTAGACCGTATCCCAACTGTTCTCATACACGTCCTCATCGTGCGCATGCTGTTTCAAACTCAGCCCAATAAATTTCAGACGGAAAGGAAGCAATATGCCTGTTTTGAGGCATCAGGCATATTCAGACGGAAAGGAAAGGAAGGAATATGTCATGAGTAATGACATCAACATTTGCAGGCAGCAACTTAATTTGGTTTACTTTAATTGTTTTCACCATCTAAGATCTGCACCTAATTAATTGTTTTTCTCCATCACATGAATGTACTGACAACTAACTCGGACCTTTTTGCCTCTTATTTTCTAGAACATATATGGATGTATAGTTATTACACAGAAATTGAAGATCAGACCAAGAATGAAGTAAAAATCTACTCTAGAAGCTCATATTTTCGTTGTAGCCATTGAAATTGAGGGATTATTTATTTATATGATGGTTAAATTTATGCACACTTAACTTCTCTGTTCTTGCTGATCATGGCATTATACATTAGCTCAATTTTGAGTTGTTTGTTTTAACTGTAGAGTTCCAGAAGAGAAACGATTGTGCTATATTGTTAACTATCTAAACGTAGTTGTCTTAGATCTCTTAGTGAATCTCAATTGTTGCAGCTCCAGCATATTAATATGTAGACTCTTTTACATTAATTGAAATCTTCTCTGTATGTCACTATGAGTTATTTAGAGGGCTGCAGAGCAATGATACTCAAAATGATCAATGTTAGCAATATATATATCTATATATATATATATATAATTAATCAGAGTGGTGCAATTGGAGAAGCTTCAATCAGGTATTTCATCTGCGAGTTGCTCCGATATATAGAGTGCTAGACTTAGTGATCGTGAACTTGATCAATGATGTGTCACTTTATTATTAAAGATCAAAAAAAGAAAAAAAAAATCTTACAAATGATGTGTCTACTGTTCTGGCAAATGTGTGTTGATGACCCACATTGTTATATCTAGTCAGATGGAGGAAGGAGGCAAGAAAGTGGATTGAAGACTTGTGGATGAAAAGCAGATCCAGAAAATTACAGGAAAAAAGCACGAAAGTTGTAGAGTTCTTGTAATTGATAGAAATTCTGTCACTCAAGCTTTCAACTAGGCAAAGCCAAGTTGAGTAATAATTATTAAAGTTGAATGGTTTTTCTTTTTACAAACTATTCTATAGTTTATTTATTTATTTATTTATTTTTTACCAATATAATAAAGTATAACTTCCACTATAAAAGAAAGGTCACTTCACAGTTTGTGATCTAATTAGTTAGAGTGAGACTCGAACAAACCAATTAGTCAAGGAACGAGCACAACTTAGAATTCAACTACTATAAGGGAGAGGACTCGCTACACTTCGTGATTATTAGTAAATGTGAAATTTAAACCCTTATTACAAATACAATAAGAGGAATTGCTCAACCACTTATTTGACTTTTTATTTTTCACTTATTGCATTTAATGAGTCTCAAAAAGTTATTTGTTTGATTTCTTAAGTAATAAAATTATTTAAATAACTCTTAAAATCACTAGATTAAAAGTGAAAATATTTCACTTTTCACTTAAATGAATTAAATTTGAATTTTTTATTTTTTAACTTGTATAAGTCAATTTTTAATTTAACATAAAATATATATATGAATAATGGGTAGTTAATTAGAAGTCAATATAGTTGAGATGTAGTTTAACTATAGTGATGCTTTGAATCTTATTTATTTTATTATTAGCTATTGTTTCCAGAGATAACCTTTGGAATAAGATGGTTGTACAAAGATAGACTGAGATTTCAAACGAACTCTATCTTCATGCGAAAGCTAGTCTTGAGAGATTACCGCAACAATTATCATATCAAACTTTCAATGAATTTATAGTTTATGTCAAATATAGCATCTTTTTTATTTGATTAATTATTGCTAGTGTAGAAAATAAAATTTTTTAAACAAAACTGATTGGTAAATTAAGAATAAATGGATTAATAAAAAATTGATAAAAAGAAATAAATGTATGTAAATAAATTCGAATCCAATTTGAGCATCTTATATTTTACAATTAACCCCAATAGTTAATATTGTTAAAAGAAATTACATATAATTAAACTGAGTTTTTTTTTTTTTTTTTATGGAAAATTTTGAGTAATTGCTTCTACACATTTATGATTATTTATTTCATTTGAAAAGATGCTAACATTGAATATATATATATATATATATATATAAGAGGTGATGATGAGGCTAGGTTGAGACTGAGACACGTGTGACTTGAGCAGACAAGTGAAATCAAGTTGGTAGGTGGAAGTCTGAAAAGTCAACACGTTTGTTAAGGATGAAAGCCATTTTATTGACAAATGTTATAGCTTTCCACCCACAAGTCTTCAATCCACTTTCTTGACAAATGTGTGTAACCCACAATGCTATAGCTAGTGGATGGAGGCAAGAAATTTATTTATTGTACGTTTTTTAAAATATATTTTTTACTTTTAAAAATATATGTTTGAAAATAATTAACTAACATATTTTTAAAAATAGTGTCAAATATCATCTTTTTTTTTTTATTTTCAAAAATATATTTTATAAAACATTTAGCTAAACACGTTTACTCTATTTTTTTTTTCTTAAAAATTACAAAATACTTTTAAATATGGATTTAAACAACACATTACTTTCATTCATTTACAATGGCATTTGCGCTATTAATCAAGAATGAATAACCATACGCACAACATAATTAAGAAATTTGCACTGAAATCAATAACCATACGCACATCATAATCAAGAAATTTCCTGGACAATGCAGCCTCTGAAAGTTGATGGAAAATTTGAGGTTGTCTCTCTCTGTTATGCTATTGACATAAGGACTGCGTTTGCTACTGGATTCATAGATTCAATATTAATACTAGCATCTCCCAGAGGTTCAATAGTAGATTCTTGAGTTAGTAAAATTAAGAAAAAAGGGTACATTTGATATTGAGTAGAGTTTAAAAAGAAATTAAAAAACTAAACTAAATTTTTTTTGATGTATACATACAATTTTTGAAAGATAAAAATATAGTTACGTTTCAATATATATATATATATATATAGTTGCTCTCTTAATTATTTGCTGGCCCAACACGGCACACTTTGTTATTATTTGCTGGCCCAACACGGCACGTTTTGTTTAACAACGACGCAGCCATGTTTCATTAAAATAACTAATTTCATTACCGTAGAATAGACTTCATTTCTTTAACGTGGTCATTATTTAACAGCTCATTTGATATGAGCCTTAGCATATAAAAAATAAAAAAGAAGTTAAAATGTCAAACCAATGACATAAGGAGGACATATTTCTTTAACATTGACAAAATGTAGCCAGGAAACCAAAACAAACAAACAAGCTATTCAGATCCAAAAAACAAAAAATTAGAATTAAAAAACAAACAAGCTATCAACCCTTCAATGGCAACTACCAACATTCAGAAAAAACGAGCTACTGCTGATGATTCTTCACTATCGGCTTCTAAGAGGCAGAAATACTCCACAGGTTCCTCTTCTGGTGGCAATACTCGATGGACATACGAGGTGTTCTTGAGTTTTAGAGGTGAAGATACACGCAACAACTTCACTGATCATCTGTATGCTGCTTTGAATCAGAAAGGAATTTACACATTTAGAGATGATGAAAGACTTGAGAGAGGAAAAGAGAATTCATCTGAACTCTTGGAAGCAATTGAAAGATCAATGATTTCAATCATTATCTTATCCAAAAACTATGCTTTTTCTACATGGTGTTTGGATGAACTTGCAAAGATTGTTGAGTGCATGGAGGCAAAGGATCAGACTGTTTTCCCAGTTTTTTACAAGGTAGATCCATCAGATGTGAGAAAACAGAGAGGAGATTTCAAGACAGCCTTTGATAAACATGAACAAGATTTCAAGGATAACCTGGAGCAGGTGAAGAGGTGGAGATCAGCTCTCACAAAGGTTGGCAAACTCACTGGATGGCCTTTACATGATAGGTAACTTTGTATCTTTAAACTTTAAAGCCTTGAAATTCTATGATTTTTGTTACGTTTAACATTGGTTAGGCTACAAAGAAAAATTTCACTATTGTTTCTTTTTGACATAATTTTTATGCCTTTACAAGCTTTTCCCAGTTGGGTGGCTTGAACAGATCATGCTCTCAAAATATAATGCAGAATATAAATGATTATTTCCCATTAGGATTTAAAAAGTTAGCATTTTCCTTCACTGCAGTTCTGAAGCTGAGTTGATCACTGATCTTGTCAACAAGATTTGGAAAAGATTAAATCAAATTCAAAATTTGCCAAGTATCAATCAGGGACTTGTTGGAATAGATTCTCGTGTGAAGGAGATTTATAAGCTTCTAGAACCTCATATTTTAGATGAAACACGCTTTGTTGGCATTTGTGGGACGGGAGGAATAGGTAAAACAACAATTGCTAGAGCTGTATATGAAAGGCTTTCAGACAAGTATGAAGGTAGTTGCTTTCTTGCCAATGTTAGAGAAGTCTCTGAAAAGAAGGGTCTTGAAAGTTTACAGGAAATGCTTCTTTATGACGTCTTAAAGGAAAAAGATTTGAATATATGTGATTATCATAAAGGAATTAGTTTGATTAGAAAGCGGCTATGTGGGAAGAAGATCCTTCTTGTTCTTGATGATGTGAATCAATTAAAACATTTAGAAAGGTTGGCTGGAAGGAAAGATTGGTTTGGTTCTAGAAGCAGAATCATCATTACAACCAGAGACGAACATGTGCTGACAAGCCATGAAATTAATAATATATATAAGGTCAAAGGATTAGATTATGATGAAGCTCATAGACTCTTTCGTTTGAAAGCCTTCAAATGCAAAGGACAAACAAATGATCATGTTGAGCTCTCAAAACGTGTTGTACGTTATGCAAATGGACTTCCACTAGCTCTTGAAGTGTTGGGATCATTCTTGTGTGATAGAAATGTCAATGAATGGAAAAGTGCGTTGGAAAGATTACAAGCAGTTCCTAATCCAGAAATTGTGAAGATACTTCGAATTAGCTATGATGGATTAGAAAGGATAGAAAAGGAAATATTCTTAGATATTCCATGTTTCTTCAAAGGAGATGATATAGACCGAATCATAAAAATATTAGGTAGTTGTAATTTTCACCCAGATATTGGAATAAGAGTTCTTGTAGAAAGATCTTTGATAACTATTGAAAATGACAAATTGCAAATGCATGATATGGTGCAAGAAATGGGTCAGGAAGTTGTTCGCGAACAACACCCTATTGAGCTTGGCAAATGGAACAGACTATGGCTATGTCAAGATGTCCATCGCGTGTTGGTTAGAAATATGGTAAGATATTTTCCAAAGAATATAGCTCATTATATATCAATATTTCACAGAATGTCTAAATATCACAATTCAATTAGATTCTTTCTATTAATTATGTACATTGTTCATTCTTACTATCAGGTAACTCCAGCTATTGAAGCTATGATAATTGTTGATGAGAAAAAGGATATTACCCGCACGAATGGTAAATGCTTCTCAACCATGACTAATCTAAGACTCCTCGATATCAGTAACGTTCACATTTCTGAAGACCTTGAGTATCTATCGAATGAGTTACGACTTTTCAAATGGTGGGGATACCCTTTGAAGACTTTGCCTTCAAGTTTCAATCCACAAAAACTTTTTCAACTCAGCTTGTGTTATAGCCGCATTGAGTACCTATGGAATGGCATTAAGGTACACTACCATAACTGTTTTTCAAAACATTATAAAGGTCATGAAAGCTAATTTTTGAATAATTTGTTTCTGTTTATACAGCCTTTCAGAGAGCTAACAACTATTGAGCTCAGTCACTCCCAAAACCTTATTAGAACTCCAGACTTTACAATGATTCCAAACCTTGAGAGGCTAGATCTTGTAGGCTGTACAAGATTACTTGAGGTTCACAAATCAGTTGGATTTCTCGAACGGCTTGTTGTATTGAATTTGGAAAATTGTGAAAATCTTCAACAATTTCCAAGCAATGTCTACGGCTTGAAATCTCTTAAGATTCTTAATCTTCATGGCTGCTCAAAACTAGATAGACTGCCCCTCAATTTAGAAGAAATGAAGCATTTGGACTCGCTAGATGTTGGTGGGACTGCTATAAGACAAGTACCATCATCCATTGCACAATTAACGAACCTTAGAACATTGTCATTCTGTGGATGTAAAGGAGGACCACCGGAAACATTGAGTTCTTTTCTGTTTTCACTGTTGTTGCGAACTAGAAAGCCTGGCTGCATGGGTTTGTTGTTGCCTCCTCTTGCAGGTTTGTCCTCTTTGACAACATTAAATCTCCGTGACTGCAATCTTTTGGAAGGAGCAATCCCGAGAGATTTTGGCTCCTTATACTCCTTAAGAAAGTTATATCTCGATGGAAACAACTTTGTTAGCCTGCCAGATTCCATCAGTCAATTATCTAAGCTTGGAATTCTTTCCTTGGACAAATGCCATAAGCTTCAGTCATTGCCAAAGCTTCCACCTGGATTAGAAATTGTATGGGCAGGAGATTGTACTTCCTTGAAAACAATATCAAGTGTACTAGAACTCGCCTTTCCAAGAGTTAGACTAAGCTTTCCCAAATGCTTCAAGCTGGTTGAGACTCAAGGCAGGGACAACAACAGTTTGGCAGTTATGTTGCTGAAACAATGGCTTCAGGTTTCTCTTTCCTAAACAAGCTTTTGATATATTTCCTTCAAGTTTTCCAGCATTTGTCTTCTGTAGTTTCAAGAATCATATCAAATTCTGAGTCCTGTTGCTATGACACTTTTTTGTTTTATTATATTGATAAAATAAAAGGTGTTTGATATTTACAACAAGGTGTTCATTGAAAAGAAACTCTAAAAAAACAAAATAGAAAAACAGAAAAACCATGGATGGATATCAAAGCAATACTTCATGAATGGTGACCTCGTAAGAGTTATAACGCAGAGAACATATAATCACAATCATGGTCTGTAAAACTGTTTTGATCATGATAACCAATCTCATAAACCTTGCGGTGATGACTCTCTGTTGTCAGGTGCACCTGAGCTAATGCTGTGTTGTTGCTTGTTTCTGCCATGATTAGAAAGATGATCATTACTAGTAACTTTAACATTTATATATATCTTTTGCCCATTTATATATGGATCATTTCATCCTTTTTAACACAACATTTTCTATTGCAGATAAATGTTACAAGCAATCGTGGTCGTCTTTTACCGAAAATCTTTTCTGATTCACATATTGTTCTCCCGGGAAGTGAAATTCCAAAATTTTTCAGTTGTCAGAATGAAGGGTCTAAAATAAATGGAAGACTACCTGATGACTGGTTCAATGATGAACTTATCGGATTTGCTGTGTGTGTAGTGTTTTCACCCTGTGATCATTCGGATGGCGTCGAGATTGGGTGTGATATAACGACAACTGCCGATGATTTTGATGCCCCTTTCTCAACTATCAAATCTGATCACCTTTGGTTGAGCTATATACCATGCAAACGATTTCATTATCGTGCTCCATTTGAAGCTGTTAAGGTACACTGTGGCATCTATTGTGAAGGACGAGATGGGGAGAAGTGTGGTGGCATTCGTCCACTACCTGTGGTGAAGAAGGGTGGCATTCGTCCACTTTACAAGCGCGATGTAGAGTATCTTGAGGACTTATCAACAACAGATTTTCGATTGTCTTTGGTCAATTGGCATGAGATTTATGGGGCCGCGACTGACAGTGATCTGAGTAATGACAGGATTCATTTTGGTCGATTGGAATTCTGCTTTGATGCACGTGATGATGATAGTGAGATGACTCATTATAAAGAGGAGCTTTGGGGGTGGGGGAACGATAGTGAGATGACTACTCATAAAGAGGAGCTTTGGGGGTGCGAGAATGAAATCGGGCCCACCATTCGATTGCCATTACCCGTAAATCGCCCGAGATTGTTGCGAGAATGACCTCTTTTGGACAAAAATGCCCTTAATGATAACGAAAGGAGTCACCTTCACTCTCTGTCTCTCGACAACAGTTCGCTTTGATTTCATTCTCTCTCAACAACCACATGAATTTCACAAACCCCTTTTTCTTCTGTCCACTGCGCTTTATGTTCTCCCTCACACCTTATTTTCTCGATCGCCGTCGTGTATCACTGTCTGGTCTGCTCGACTGCGTCATGTAAAGTTTTGAGAAGGTTTATGCCTCTATGTATTTTCTCAAATTTTTATATAATTTAATATCTTGTTTTCTGCAGCTCCAAAAACATGAGATTCATATTTCAATGTCTTGTTTTCTAGGTTGATGTGTTTTCATTTGGCATTGCGTTGTGGGAGCTCCTTACTGGGGAAGAACCATATGCAGACTTGCACTACGGGGCTATTATAGGCAATTTTCAAACTCAAATATCTTTTATTTTTGTTGTTCCCATTGATTGGCTCAGGACATGCAATGCTGATAATTGACCTGAAATGCCGTGCAGGTGGTATTCTGAGCAATGCATTGCGACCACCAGTGCCAGAATCTTGTGATCCAGAGTGGAGATCCTTGATGGAGAGATGCTGGTCAGCAGAGCCACCAGAGAGACTGATATTCACCGAGATTGCAAATGAGTTGCGTTCAATGGCAACCAAGATTCCTCCGAAAGGACAGAACCAAACACAGCAGCCACTCTCCTCCTCAGGACGGCCCTAAGTTCAGAAATAGTTCCGGATGAGTTAGTTATACTTGTAGTATCTTTGCAGATTGTGTTTGCCAGTTTGTTGACTTTTTTTAAATCCTCAAGCCATACAAAGACGTCCCCATGTGTTTTGTTTAAAACGGAACATATGAAAGGTCTCATTTCTTTTTTAATTTTTTGGTTTTTTAATAGAAGTTATAGGTCTCATATATATTTTCAGGTTAGAATTGAAAATCATTAGAAAACTCTATTTCGCTGATACTTCCTCTTCTGTTTCTCTTCAACTTCCTTCTTTGGCATCTATTCATGTAAAACCCCTCTTCTACTATCAACACATTAGACAGCAATAATCCAGTACAAGAACAACTCGCTTGATTTAGTGACCGCATATAATAAGCTTTAGATCCACCTGCAACCCCACATTCAATTATGGAAATACTAGAACATGAAACAAACTATAAAAAACTCGGAGACTGAATTTTTTATTTTTACAGGAACTAAAGAAGAAGCAGATTGTTAAAAGCACTAGACTTGAATTTCTAATTATTGAAGAAAACAAATATGGAAGTTAACAAATAAAAAACTGAGCTCAAGTAACATACCTGTTTCAAGTTGCAGAAGCCTTCATATACAGCAGGAACAGAGTCAAAAGCTTAAACAAGTGAGAGCAGCAAAGACTTGCCATCTGGATCCACAATTTCTACATTTGACAAACACTTTAGAAAAACCAACCAGAAGACAACGAGGAAACCAAGTGCATCCACAAATATTTACCACTCGCCATGTCCACAAATGTCCAGAACCCAGACTCAACAGCTACATGAACCTTCGCGCGCACAGACACACATCGAAATCCCAATCTTTCAGCAAATTCAAACCAAACCCACCAAAAAATTCCAATCTTTAATCAAAGTCAAATCACACCTATATAAAATTCCAATCTTTAATCAAATTCAAGTCAAACCCAGACTGTGATCACTGGATGTGACTCAAGCAACATTGCCGTGTTGCCTTCTGGGTTCTCATATCTTCCTGATGGACTTGAGTCAAGGCCTCTAGTGATCTCTTCTAGGCATTCCAAATCACAAATAACTCTCCCACAGGCAGGCTAACCATGGAATCAGTGGAGTCTACAAACACACTCATTTTTGTCAATATATGCTATCCAAAACAAACACATAAATCCTATCAAAGACCTAAAAGCAACTCCAAAATAATTTTGTCTATATACAAGATATAGATCCAACATCAAATGTAAGGATGTCAGCATGCTGGTGGTGCTTCCTAGAGATAGCGATTCCAACCTTCGAGAATCAATTGATATCGCAGTTTGCAAGGAAACAAAATGCTCAGCATAGCAGCATCACAACCTTAATACTAATTACCTAACAGCCCCATTACTTATACAGTGGAACGTCAAAAAACCACATAGAACAATCTTCACTACAAGGCATTATCTTCAAATTACATCACCCGCAATGCCAATACAGTTGAAAAAAATTATCTACCAAGCATAGTTCCTTTTTGTAGACCTTATTCTAGTTCTTTGTTAGCCAAAACCCCTAGCCCGTTACACCCGATAAAAGGCCTGCTGATTGATAGGAAAGCATGATTGCTTAAAATCAGTTATTTTATGTTTTGCACTGTCCTTAGATATTTAGTTCTTTCAAGAGATCTTGTTTGCGCTTCATTGTTTTTCATTCATGAATTATTATACAAGCAATGTGAAGACTTGAATGTTTCTTGATGCATAAATTCTTAATTGCTTGTATGTTATGAGAGTGTTTGTCTTAGGGCTCGTGAAAAAAATGAGTGATTTCTAATGAGGCATAGAATTGAGGCGAAATAAATCCGCGTTGTGTGCGCATAATGTTGTCGAAATTCAACTGCTAGGTGATGAGTTGGAGATGACTGACAACTGTGTGGAGATAACTAGTGACATATTTTTAGTCGAGGTTCAAGATTAAAAGTGTGTTAGTTTTTCATGCAACAACACTAGATGATTTGTTAATGTGTTTGCACATGATTGGATTATGTTTGTGGGCATTGTAGTTGGTAAACCTTCAGGAGACACTACTCCTCCTACTAGGGACACCTAAATGTTTAAAAGCTTGTGACATACGTTAAATGTCATCGTGTTTACCTACGAAAATGGATTTGTTTTTAGTTTTGTGTTTTTAGTGTTGTTTTGTTTTCTGGATTTGCTCGAAGGCGTGCAAATGTTAGGTTTGTGGTTATTTAATCATCTAAAATTACGCATGATTTTGTGTTCCTAATCTACGCTTTTGTGATGAAACTCGAGTGAAATGCGGTCATTCTTATGTTTTCTGAGTATTTTATTTAGGTATTAAAGTTGAGGGACTCAAAAGTAATTTGTCATGAAAAAGATACAATTTTGCAAATGTCAGGGGCTTAAATGTAATATGCCTCTAAGCCTTGTCAGGGAGGAGTGGCTTATAGGCTTCATTCGCACAAAAGGCGCAAGCCCTGACTGCGAGCAATGACTTGTGACTAAGGGTTGCAGCGGCTTACAAGTTTTGATTTGCGTATTTCACTTACGAGAAAAACTGCAAAGATGAATTGTAATGTGTTGCTTGTGGATAAAGCTCACCAAAGACCAAATCAACCCTTTATGAGTAAATATTCATGGAAATCTTGGATATGAGGGGAGAATCAAGCAAAGATAATCAAAGGATTTTTCTCTCATTCAAGGTAGGGAATCAAGGAATTGAAGGTAGTGATTTAAGGGATTCCGAGGATTAAATTGAACAAGATTTTCTCATTTTAAAGCCTATAAATAGGTTGCTTCGTTCAACAGACAGGGAATTACATATGCAGAGATAGAGAGTGACGCAGAAGCAAAGAGGAGGAACCTTAGCAGTAGAGCAGCAACAATGCGTTATTCAAGCAATTCCAGTGTTGCTGACTTTAGTATTGTCCCAATTCTATTCAAGTTCAATGACAGAGGGTATTCAAGAATAACATAGTGACTTATTTCTTTTCTTTCATATTTAATTTAATGACAATTGTTATTATTTTGATTGTTTTCATTGTGTTCATCAGCCTAATATTGAACTAAATATTTTAATCTAGGGTTACAACTTCTAGATTTCAGTTTCTGTATATTCAAGCTTTAGGCTTGAATATTCAACATTGAATAGATGGAAGGCAATCGCTACTTTAGCTAACTTTAACATATCATCGTTATTTATTACATTATCAACTGCATGGCCCTTGTGCATTGTATCGCTCCTTGCCTTGAGTAAGGTGGCTAGGCAAGGCACATCCGATGACTCCATTGAAAATTCGTCATAGAACACTCTTCTCGTCATTCTGCACCTTACTAAACAGTTTTCGATCGATACCCCTAAAAGAGTCCTGTCACCATTAAGTACTCCTGTTTCCAAAATCTATATGTTCTCTCTTTAAGTTCAAACTACATTTCATCACGGCACCCACCGGGGACCACTATCTCTCTAGCAAGAAACCATAATATCATGCTGGGAGCCATCATATTATTATTGGACATTGATAAAATATGTCCAAATGGGCACTCTTCTATGAACCGTTCCTACAAACCTCATCTCGCAATAACTCCAATTATTTTTCTAAGCCATTTGTGACCAATGTGGGTATTCCAGCCCATTTTGTGGAGAATTGTTTGCGAATTATGTATATATTTATATTCCATCTGTAGGAAAGAAAAACAGCAAACGGTTAGTATGACTTTGCTAAAAATGGTAATTAAATACACAAAATAAATCTAAAAATGGCAAAACAAAATCAACAAATCGCAAATTTTCAAAATTCTGCCAATCGGTTTTTTACTAGGTGTGAAAAACCAGTCAATATTATTGATCAGTTTTTCACATACACTCAACAATCGATTTCCTATTTTTCATGGAAAACCCAACCAAATTTAACCTAATCTAACCCTATTCATCATTACCTAACTTCCATGACACAAAACAAATCTACAAATGGCAAAACAAACTCAACAAATCACAAATTCTCAAAATTCTGTAAATCAGTTTTCAATGGGTGTGAAAAACCGATCCATGTTATGCATCGGTTTTTCGCATCCACTCAAAAACCAATTTCCCATTTTTCAAGCCAAACCTAACCAAACTTAACCTAATCTAACCTTTTTCATCATTATCCAACTTCCATAATGCCAAACAAATCTACAAATGGCAAAACAAACTCAATAAATCACAAATTCTCAAAATTCTGCAAATCGGTTTTTCACTGGGTGTGAAAAATCAATCCATGTTATGCATCAGTTTTTCACATCCACTCAAAAACTGATTTCCCATTTTTCAAGCCAAATCCATTTTTCAAGCCAAACCCAACCCAATTTAACTTAATCAAATCCCATTCATCATTACCAAACTTCCATAACACAAAACAAATCTAAAAATGGTAAAACAAACTCAACAAAGCAAGTTATTGTGCCAATCGGTTTTTCACACCCACTCAAAAACCGATCTCAAAAACCAATTCACACAACGCAGATGATGACGCTCCTGCTTTCACCTAAACAAGCCATTTTTCAAGCAAAATACAATCAAATCTAACATAATCTAACCCTAATAATCATTATCCAACATCCATGACACAAAAATCTCTGAAAATCTCAAAACAAAATCATAAAATCACACACTTTTGTTGCCGAATCCAAACGTCGCATACCTTGGCAAAAGGAGGAGGAGAAGAAGCTGAGCGGCGGTCGACGATGGTCTAACAAGGTCAGCAACAGAGCGAGATGGTCGGAGATGGTGGAAATGGCTCATCGGGTCTAGATTAGGTAGCAGGTGCAAAAACGGGTCAATGATTGATTTTTGGAGTGGTTGGAAATGAGGGTGGGTTGGATCAATTTTTGACCCTTTATATATATAGGAGCCCTTTTGTAATTATACACTTTGGCTTTTCACAAAATTTTAAAAGTTTGGGGTTTATGGGTAAAATTGTGGCAGAAGCAATATAAGTAATATGGGTATAGGATGTAATTAATTTGTTTGAGGGGTTAAAAACAATTTTTTTTTTAAATAGTGGGTAAAAACAAAATTCACTCGTTTAGAATGGATATTTATGGTAATTTCCATATATATATATATATATTACTTCATTTAGTAACTGTATATACAATTAATAAATGAAGTAATGAGCTGTAACTCAAATAATTTAATACAAAGCAACTATAGATGAACTGCAGAAAAAGTATAAAGGCATACACAAAACAACTCTCATCATTTTTATGAAAGAGACAAATATATATATATATATATTATAGGAGTGAGTAAACAAACTTGTCTAAGAAATTAGATTACCAAAAATAAAGAACGACGGTGCCACCTTACTTTAATGGAAGTGCTTTAAAACAAATAAGATAATAGCTTCTTTTTTTTTTCAAAAGAAAAGCTAGATTTTCTTCCTTTTGTCTCGGTAAAGCCAGATTAGGGTTTTATCTGCAAAAGATAAAGGTTAAAAATCAGTGCCAAAGCCATGGCCTGGAGGAACCTTCTGTTGGAGCTAACTTTAATAAGCATAAACCTATACCAAAATCTAGAAACTCATATTAAATTATTAAGTATTATTGTAAATAAAACATACTTGAATTCATATTGTTAAACTTGAGAATGATTGGGTCTTCCACAGCCAAATTACCTTAGTAAGCTCTGTAGTTTTCTTCTTGAATGGGGAAGGAGAAAGAGAGCAAAATATTATGTATATAGATTTGACTTGAGGACCATAACCCTTTATAATATTCTTTATATACTAACCTAATCAAGTTCTCATTAACCCTAATTTCATTAGTATTAGATTTCTACACACTTAAGCTCATACCCAATGGATATTTGTAGAGCCCAATTAATAGATCACTTATTTGGCCCTATTAAAATTGATAGCTTATAATATAATTGTTATTTAATATGTAAGCCCACAATAAGAAATATTAAAAAATCCCAACAATCTCTCACTTGGGCTACATATGTTTCTTGAAACAATTATATTATCTATAGTCTTGAGTGCGCACTAAAAAGCTATATATTCTGAAATATCCTCTTAGTTACAATCTGGTTCATCTACTATATTAGTATGAGATCAAAGCGACCTTTGTTACATATATTCGTAACTAGATCCATCAATGGTCACCATACCAATATATTCAATGACATAGATCGAGTATGGATGTGTAGCATGGAAATTACATGCAATGTGATCTTAAACATGCCTATTTCCAACTGGTCCTACTTTAATCTTTAGTGAGATCAAACACAAATAATATTCAGAGTTTATAAATAAACCATATACTTTATTCTGCAGAAAGTAAATATATCCATAATAAAGAACATAAAATACCAACTCCCACTAAACATGCACATCATCAACTAAAACAACACCCATATGCGCAGTGTGCTCATGAAAGACCTTGGGTGGTAATCCCTTAGTAAATGGATCCGCAATCATGGAGTTTGTCCCAATATGTTCTATAGCCACCTGATTACTCTGAACTCTTTTTTTAATAACGAGAAACTTGATGTCTATGTGCTTTGACTTCGTAGAGTTTTTGCTATTATTAGAATATAGCACAGCTGAATTATTGTCACAATATATCTTTAATGGTCTTTCTATACTATCCACAACTCGTAGCCCCATGACAAAATTTCGTAGCCATATTCTATGATTGAATGCCTCAAAACAGGCTATGAACTCAGCTGCCATAGTGGAGGAAGCTATGAGTGTCTGCTTAGCACTCTTCTAGGAAATAGCTCCCCCAACTAGTAGGTAAATATAGCCTGACGTGAATCTTTTATTGTTTTGGCATCCAACAAAATCGAAATCAGAATATTCGATGATCTCTAAATGATCTGAGCTCCGATAAATGAGCATGTGATCTTTTGTTCTCTGTAAACAACGCATAACCCGTTTGGCTGCTTTCCAATGATCCATCCCTCGGTTACTCAAATATCTACCCAACATTCCCACTATGAACGCAATATCCGAACGCGCGCATACTTGAGCACACATCAGACTTCCTATAGCTGACGTATAAAGAATCTTTTGCATTTCTTTCCATTCCAACTCATTCTTAGGGCATTGACTGAGACTAAACTTATCTCCTTTAGCTATAAGGGTATCTCCTGGTGCACAACTTTTCATGTCGAATCTATCAATAACTCTTTCGATATAGCTCTTTTATGATAACCCAAGGATTCCTCGAGTTCGATCTCGATGTATCTGTATCCCTAATACAAAAGAGGCATCCCCAAGACCTTTCATCTCAAAATTCTTTGTCAGAAATCTCTTGGTTTCGTGCAATAAGCCTATATCGCTGCTAGCAAGCAGTATATCATCGACATATAACACCAGAAATATATACTTACTCTTACTGAACTTATGATATACACACTCTTCAACTTTATTTACCTCAAACCCATATGAGAAAATAACTTGATCAAATTTGTGATACCATTGACGGGAAGCCTGTTTGAGACCGTAGATGGATTTCTTTAGTTTGCAAACTATTTTGTTGGGTCACCAAATACAAAGTTTTCTGGTTGCATCATATATATTGTTTCATCAATGTCACCATTGAGAAACACTGTCTTTACATCCATCTAATGTAGCTCCAAATCAAAATGAGCCACAAGTGCCATTATGATCCTAAAAGAGTCTTTCGTTGAAACCGGAAAGAAAGTCTCTTTATAATCAATGTCTTCCTTTTGAGTGAAACCCTTAGCAACTAGACGAACTTTATATCTCTCAACATTGCCTTTTGAATCCCGTTTGATCTTAAATATCCATTTGCAACCAATGGGTTTCGTATCTTCAGGCAATTCAACAAGATCCCAAACGTCATTGTCCTTTATGGATTTCATCTCATCATTCATGGCATTAATCCACTTTTGAGAATTAGAACTTTGTTTAGCTTGATGGAAGTTGATTGGATCATCTTCCACCATTCCTATATCAACCTCATGTTCTTGGAGAAAAACGATATAATCATCTGGAATCGCACTTCTCCTTTCTCTAGTAGATCGTCTCAATGGCATATTCTCTTGAGGTTGTTGAGTTTGCACTACAGGTATAATTTCTTCATTTTGCACAGGGAGCTCTTCTACATTGTCTTGATATTCTGGATTTGTATTTTGAACAATGTTAGGAATAAAAGCTTGATCATTATCAAAAGCAATAGTAGGAAGAGAAATAAATTCCTCTTCAAAGACAATGTCTTTAACCTTATCTCCCCCCACAAACTCAACTTCTTCAAGAAATCTTGCATTTCCCGTCTCAAAAAATGTTCTAGTAGTGAGATCGTAGAACTTAAAACCCCTTGACCGTTCAGAGTACCCAACAAAGTAGCAACTTATAGTTCTTCAGTCCAGTTTCTTTTCATTTGGCCTATAAGGCCTTGCCTCAGCTGGACAACCCCATATATATAAATGCTTAACATTAGGCTTCTTGCCTGTCCATAATTCATAAAGGGTTTTAGCTACTGCTTTGCTTGGAACCCTATTGAAGATATATATTGCAGTCTTTAGTGCTTCTCCCCAGAGGGATTCTGGTAAAGAAGAATGATTTATCATACTTCTTACCATGTCCTTAAGTGTTCTATTTCGTCTCTCAACAACACCATTCATGCTAGGTTTACCTGGCATTGTGTATTGTAGGACGATGCCGTATTCCTCTAGGAATTTCGCAAAAGGTCTTGGACGTTGTTCATCGAATCCATCATATCTACCATAGTATTCACCACCACGGTCAGATTTGACAGCTTTAATTTTCTTGCTAAATTGATTTTCAACTTCAGCTTTGAAGGACTTAAATACATCTAGGGATTGAGACTTCTCATGTATCAAATATAGGTACCCATATCTTGAATAATCGTCTATGAACGTAATAAAATATCATTGACCATTCCAAGAGACTGTAGGAAATGGTCCACAAATATCAGTATGTATTAGTTCTTAGACATCATAACACCTGTTGGTACCTAATCTCCTAATGTTTGTCTGTTTCCCTTTTATACACTCAATACAGACTTGAAAATCTGTTAAATCAAGGGAATCAAGAATTCCATCAGACACAAGTCTTTGAATTCTTTGTTTAGAGATATGACCTAAACGCTTGTGCCATAATGTGGCGGAATCCCTGTCAGTTAATTTTCGTTTTGTACCTCGTGAATTTGTATGCAAGGTTTCATTAATTGAGGTAATTGTATCCAACAAATATAGGTTATCATGCAAAGACAAAAAACCAATACCAATAAGATTTGAATCTTGAAAAAGACTAAATTTATTATTTCCAAATTAACAAGAATAACCAAATTTGTCCAAAATAGAAACTGAAACCAAATTCCGTCTAAATGACTGCACTACATAAGTCTCTTCCAAATTCAAAAATTGACCAGTCTTTAATAATAACCTAAAAGTTCCTATAGCCTCTACTGCAACTGTTTTGCCATCGCCCACATAGATGAATCTTTCAGCATCACTTGGCTTTTGGCTCCATAGGCAACCCTGCATAGACACACTTATATGAGTAGTAGCACCAGAATCTATCCACCAAGTGTGTTTAGGTACAGAAGCTAAATTAACTTCAGAACAAACCAAATTAAGAAGCATACCTTTCTTGACACACCAATTGGCGTACTTGGGACATTCTTTCTTCATGTGTCCAGCTTTCTTGCAAAAGTAATAGGTAAACTCCTCATTTTGTTTCTTTTGCACCTTATGCTGTGATGCCCCAACTACAGCTTCTTTTCCTCTTTTCCTTTTCTTGTCCTTAGAGATAGTTGCTAAGTGAGCACTTTCAAGACCTTCTCGCTTTAATATTTCCTTTTCTTACACACAGTGAGATATGAGCTCATTAAGAGTCCATTTGTCCTTTTGAGTGTTATAACTCACTTTAAACTGACTATATTGTGCAGAAAGAGAAATCAAAACTAAGTGCACCAACAAGTCCTCAGACAGCTGTAAATTTAGTGCCTTTAGTTTGGAAGCGATATGAGACATCTCCATGATGTACTCCCTTATATTCCCTTTTCCTTTATACTTCATTGAAACAAGGTTACCCAAAAGGGTACTTGTTTCAACCTTTTCGTTTTTCGCAAAACGTTGTTTTATTTCCTCAAGGAACTGCTTAGCATTTTTCTCTTCGGACATAGAGCCCCTAAAAGTTTCCGGAATGGAACGTTTCATGATCATAAGACACATGCGATTAGAACGGTCCCACTTCTCCATGCTCGCCTTTTCATCGGCAGAACTATTCTCATTAAGAGCTGCAGGCCGTTCTTCCCGAAGCGCAAGGTTAAGATCCATGCAACCGAGAACAATCATAACATTCTCTTTCTAGTTCTTGAAGTTCGTGCCATTAAGCACAAGAATAGAATTAATATTGGCAGATATTGTTGAAGCAGAAGTAATAACTGAATCGAGAACAAAATTAAATGCAAGCTCATAATCAATAATCATGTCATAATATAAGAATAATTAATTAATTAATTTATACGTGACATTCTTTAATAATTCCCATAATGGTGGGCCCTAAAACAAGATACCTAGCGCAACATTAATATTTAGTCTTTGGACAAAAAGATCAACTGTAAGTGGTACTCTCCGTGCAATAATCAAATATTGACAATTAATTCGGTCAAGCAATAAACCTTTCTTTGGACCGATTTATTGCTCACATGAAAAACCTAATAATCATCACATATTTATTACCACAAGTATACCTATTATTTGGCCAAACAACAATCTTCCTTTGGGCCGGTCATTAGTTACATAAATAATAGACATACATATCTTAATATTCCAAAATAAACAAATTTACATTATAGAGGTTACTTTGGCAACATATAATTTCAATTCAATTTATTTTGAAATATCAGATTTATTTTTATTTATTTATTTTGTGAACTAAAGAAACTATATTATATTGGCAAAACAATACAGAAGCATTATGCATAATATATAAGCATTACACTGACAAAACAAAAACTGAATTAACTGCAAGCAAAAGCAATTCAAAAGCAATTCAATGACCACTAAAGTCAACCGCATATGACCACAGAAGACGCAGCATTCAAATTGCAAGCAACATTCATATTGCAAGCCAAAAAAAATCAAAAGCAATTCAATATATATATATATATATATATATTCATGTCACTGTCATCTTTTTCCTAAAAGCAAACATATAATATTTGCTTTATTGACTTTTAAACCACAACCTTTCCTTATGTATATGTTTTGCTTTATTGATAGGTTTTGTTTTATTTCTACTTATAACCGAACAGAGAAAAAAAAAAAAACAAATTTGGCAATATAAAGATTCAGTCAATTGGATGCTGTGATCTATAACGAGAATATAGTACTGCTCGCTTTAACAAACATATATTCTTACTTTAACAATCCGAAAAGAAAACTTCATGCTTCAATTACAATAACAATAAATCAAACCAATTAATTTCTCAATGATTCAATACGAATAGGCTCTGATACCACTTGTTGGAGATAACTTTAATAGGCATAAACCTATACCAAAATCTAGAAACTTATGTTAAATCATTAAGTATTATTGTAAAGAAAACATACCTGAATTCATATTGTTAAACTTGAGAAGGATTGGGTCTTCCACAGCCAAATCACCTTAGTAAGCTCTGTAGTTTTTTTCTTGAATAGGGAAAGAGAAAGACAGCAAAATATTATGTATATAGATTTGACTTGAGGACCATAACCCTTTATAATATTCTTTATATACTAACATAATTAGGTTCCTATTAACCCTAATTTCATTAGTATTAGGTTTCTACACACTTAAACCCATACCCAATGGATATTTGTAGAGCCCAATTAATAGATCACTTATTTGGCCCTATTAAAATTGATAGCTTATAATATAATTGTTATTTAATATGTAAGCCCACAATATGAAATATTAAAAAATCTCAACACCTTCATCGTGATTTACGCTGCTAATATACAAAGCTTGAGGAGTCTACGCTTATTGGGCCCGTGCACCAAATCTCTTACCAATCAGTTCACTTGCATCCTTAGCTTAACACTTTCCATTAGTCTCAATGATCATGCAGTATGTTATTATTATTATTTTTAAATAATAATAATAATCATTCAGTAATATGTGATATTACTATTATGTTAACATTGTTTAACACAAAAAAAAAAAAAAAAAGAAAAGAAAAAGCCCTGGTATGTAAACCTAAATAAACTTATAGCTTAATTTGTGTAATAGTTTTCTTAAAATTTACTATCAGCTATTTTTCTTTTCTTTTTTTTCCCTGAAATCCTATCACATATTTTTCAATGCATTACTTCTTTATATATATATATATTCTAAATCACCCTTATATTTTTCTCATATAATATTTAAAAAAAGACTTGGATTCAGGACTATATATCAATTATTAATGGCAGTCATATATACTTATATGCCACTTCTCCACTGCCATACAGAATTGGCATTCTCTTTCTTGAAACTCAAGAAAATACTTGCAGATTCAACTATGAAGAACCTTGCAAGAACTGTACAAAGGTCCCTTCTTTTTTATTTTTCTCTTTATATATTAATCTATTTTATTTTTAAAAAATACTATATTAGAGCACAGTAACTAATTTGATTGTAGTGTGTGTATATATATATATGGATTTAACTATGCAGAAGTTGAATATATAATTACTAATTATAAAAGCAATGGTTATTCTTTATTTATTGCTTATTTTTTTTAACTCTTGATTTGTAGACATCTATGGAGTGCAATTTTTTATTTTATTTTATTTTTATGCCTGATACAAGCCCAAGAATCAACCTAGACTAGGCATGATTTGACTCTGAGACGCAGTCTGCGAAACAACTTCCATATTAGAGAGAGCACCCCACACATAGGTAGAGAGATGACCTACACAAGGTTGGGAGAAAACCCACACAATTAAGATGAAGGGCTGTTTATTTGGGGTGTAGAACTCGTGCTTCACTGCGGGGGGGGAGGGGGGTGAGTGGTGGGGTGCGCACTAGGGCACAAAGTGTTTTATCAACAAAGCTGAGGCCTAGCTACTATGGAGTGCAATTTAATGATTATCAATCAACTCTATATCTACAGCGATTTAGCATAATGACATGACACTATATATATATAAGGAAAAATCTAACATCTCTTGAAATGGTAAATAATCTCAGTTTACCTTAACTTTTCAACATATTAGTCAAAAAACCTAGGATGAATTCGTCAAAATATTAACTTAACATTGCAAAATATTAAAATGATTATGCTACTCCTTACAAGTAAGAAAAGCCAGGATGAGTTTGCCCAATCAAATTTTCCTGATTTTTGTGTTGTTTGAAAACTGAATGGCAAGTAAATACTCAACAAGATACCTATGCATAGCCTTAAAAGAGCCAAAAGCCCAAAAATTAAACATATGACGAACACTATGACATCTTTATTCTCCATCAAAACTTGATCCTCTCAAACCTTATCAACTTTGAACTTACAAATCAAATCAACAGCAACCATCAGCTTTAAAATCAATAGCACCCAAGTCAAAGAAAAACAGAGGAAATGAAGAAACAAAAAGGCACACAAAACCTATCAAGCACCTCACATTATATAATTGTCTCATTTTCTCTCTCTTTTTTTTTTTTTTTTTTTTTTCTGTCATCACTTCCATTTGTCAAAATATTTACACCCATATTTAGACCTATATTAAGCCCAAGATGTCTCACTCCCAACTAGATTTGATATATTGCATCTAATCTTATAAATTTGTTTTCATTGTATTGATCTTTAAAAATCTTTGTTAACTATGACATTAACAAAATTAACATTCAATACGAAAATGGGTGGTGGGGTGCGCACTAGGGCACGAAGCGTTTTATCAACGAAGCCGAGGCCTAGCTACTATGGAGTGCAATTTAATGATTATCAATCAACTCTATATCTACAGCAATTTAGCATAATGACATGACACTATATATATAAAAGGAAAAAATCTAACATCTCTTGAAATGGTAAATAATCTCAGTTTACCTTAACTTTTCAACATATTAGTCAAAAAACCTAGGATGAATTCATCAAAATATTAACTTAACATTGCAAAATATTAAAATGATTATGCTACTCCTTACAAGTAAGAAAAGCCAGGATGAGTTTGCCTAATCAAATTTTCCTTATTTTTGTGTTGTTTGAAAACTGAATGGCAAATAAATACTCAACAAGATACCTATGCATAGCCTTAAAAGAGCCAAAAGCCCAAAAATTAAACATATGACGAACACTATGACATCTTTATTCTCCATCAAAACTTGATCCTCTCAAACCTTATCAACTTTGAACTTACAAATCAAATCAACAGCAACCACCAGCATTAAAATCAACAGCACCTAAGTGAAAGAAAAACAAAAAGGCACACAAAACCTATCAAGCACCTCACATTATATAATTGTCTCATTTTCTCTTTTTTTTTTTTTTTCTTCTATCATCACTTCCATTTGTCAAAATATTTACACCCATATTTAGACCTATATTGAGCCCAAGATGTCTCACTCCCAACTAGATTTGATATATTGCATCTAATCTTATAAATTTGTGTTCATTGTAGTGATCTTTAAAAATCTTTGTTAACTATGACATTAACAAAATTAACATTCACTACGAAAATGTGCACCACTTTAGTTATGTTTTCTTAAAGTAAATCAAAATATCATCAAAAATACTAACACAAATTTCCTCAAATAGGGCCTAAAAATAGTATTCATAACATCTTGAAAAGTAAAACATGCATTACAAAAACCAAAAGGTATTACCAGGTATTCGTAGGGCCCCGAATGCGTTCGAAAAACTATCTTGTGCACATCTTCTTCTTTCATACGAATATGATGATAACCAACCGGCAATTCCAGTACCATAAAAATACTAGCCCCATGCAACTTGTCTAACATCTCATCTACTATCGGAAATGGAAATCTATCCTTTACTGTAGCTTCATTCAAAGTCCTATAATATGTTCCGAATCTCCAAGTCCCATCTTTCTTCCTTACCAAAAAAATTGGAGATGAAAATGAACTTCTGCTCGACTTAATCAACCCATTATTCAACATCTCTTCCACCTGTCTCTCAATCTCCCCTTTTTGAAAATGAGCATACTGATATAGAGGAACATTGTTTAGACTTATCTTTCAAGGCAATGTGATGACCAAAATGCCAAGATAGTGGTAAACTCATAGACAACTTAAGAACACGCTCGTGCATTTCCACCACCTTATGAACTGACTTAGGTAGCTTTAGTAAATCTTCCTGCAACCTTTCATAATTCTTTATTCCTTTGGCTCCAATTTTATCACTCCCTAAAGTTACAATCGCAAAACATTGTGCACCTCCTTTACACAACTTTTCCGTCATCTAAACTTCACACAGTTTAATCTCTTTGGTTGACAAACCTATCTAGAAGTGTTTCTTACCTCCCAGTTTAAACTCCCTGGTCATATTTTCAAAATTAGTGACCACCTTGCCAATCCTTTTCAACCAGGCATTCCCTAAAACTAACTCTAATCCAACTAGTGATAAGACATGCAAATCAATAATGATCCTCACCCCCTGCACATTCATCTTCATATCATGAACCATTACCTTGCACTTAAGCTTTTCACCATTAGCCACTCTCACATCAAATGGTTCTACCGTAACTCCTCTTAACCAAACCTTGTTAATAGTGTTGGCCTTAACAAAATCATGTGAAGATCCTAAATCTACGAACGTGGATACCTCAAACTTCCCTACCCATGTCATAAGTCTCAAAATAGCAGGTCTCGATGCTCTTAATATAGTATTGAAAACGTCTATTTGCTATAGACTATCTAATTTTTGCCTAAGTAGGGATTAATTGATGTTATGACTTAATGTGTTATGTTGTAACTTGAATTATATGTCATAACATGTAAACTGCGTGTTGTAATAAATATAATTCAAAAATAAAAACAATAGTAAAGAAAAATCAACAAAAGAACATTTTTAATGTGGTTTGGTGTTAAACTACATTCACGATGCCTTGCCCAGAGAGATCAACTATTAATGAACATATAGGTACAATCTACTTGTTTTATCCAACCTAAGATTCTCTCTTAGAATTGACATAAGATGAAGTACACATCCATTGGCGTTGTTTCAGCAAGTTCCCTTTGCTTTAATAGGTGACAACAGTATGAAATCCCTTCAACCTGTGAGTCTGCCTCCTCTCTCTGTAGCCAAATGACTTGTTATCCCAACAAGCATTTACTCTAGACTCTCCAACCTCACAAGCCTAAGTCTAGCACACAAACTTAAAGAACAAACCTCTCTAAGTGTTACCATGAATATCATTGAATCTTTCAATGAATATGTACTCATGAAAATCTCATAAAAAAACTACCTAGAGTCAAGAACCTCAAGTCTCTTAGACATGCAATTTCTAAAATGTTTTCAATCACATTCGTCACTTGAACTTCATGCACATAAACTACAAGCACCTTCACGGTTTTTACAACTTTATTGTGCAGCTTGCACTCATAAAAAATTCCTACAACAGCCTTTCATTCTCTATCCTTATATAGCCATATCACCATACCTTGTATGTCAAGAAAATAACCTAAAAGTTATTTCTAGAAAGTGAATGACAGAGAAAGAAATATGCATTAATGAGAATCAAACCTAAGAAGAAAACTTCCCTATTTTGTCTCTATTGACCAAATCTTTTATTCCTATTAGTCTTGCATGTCTATTCCTGGAAATATAGGAAATAAATAAAGTTTTCTGCTAGATAAAAGTAAACAAATAAAATACTTTTCAAAACCATAGAAAGATATTTTCCAATTTACTCAAGTCAACAGAAAAGAAATTTCCTTATACAAAAATATTTCACTCGATACAAACCTATAAGGAAATTATACACTTTATTCATGACAATAAAAATATTGAATAATCATATAATCACTCAATATATCAGACAAATATCATATAGACGAGAATAAAGTATTTTTGAATTCATTCAGAAACTTACACTAGACTTGTACTGTGAACTGTCAAGAAAAATTCGTTATAACATCTAAACTGATGTCGCCACATTGACCTGCATGTTATAACTTAGACAACAATCAATATAGAATGTAAACACACTGCAGTCCACATAAACACATGCTATCCATAAGTTTTACTACACATAAAAAATCAAATAGCATAGTCACTCAATGTACCTTAATGCCATAGATGTCAACTACATAAGAACTTAATGTCATAAGCTCAACTCAACTTGCCATAAGATGCCAACTACTAAGTGCACCACACACATGTGCACTAACAAGCATTAAGTGACAACTCAGCCTTGTCATCCCTTTCTCCTTGATTAGCAACTCGGAGCTCACCATCATCACTAGTCTTCTCCTCATCGCTAACATCGTCATCCTCGCAGTCACTCGATTCCGCTAACACCAATACTTGACCGAACTTACTACAATGGTCCTTGCCCCATTTTTCTCCACACCTAAAACAAAAGCCCTTCTTTATTCGTTCTTGCACTTCCTCTTGTGAAAGTTTCCTAACTTCCTTAGATTTCTCCTTTAAACCCTTTTCAGCAACTTCCATTCCTTTCCAAGGAACTTTGCTTTGAGAATTCTTAGGAAATCAACTCCCATCAGTTTCCTTGGATGGCCTCTTCTCAAAATAATAACTATTAGATAAAATTTCCACCATTCTCATAGCTTTAGGCAGCCTCTACGGTTGCTTCAACTTAAGCTCCCTAGATAACCATGGTTTCAAACCTTTGATGAATGTGCCAAGCAACGTCTCTTTAGATCATCCTCACACCATAGTCTGCAATCAATAAAACTTTTCAACGTAGTCTTACACCTTACCCTTTTGCCTGAGTTTAGCCAACTGTCCATGGTGATTGACAACTAGAGATGGTCTGCACTGATTCAAAAACTCTCGCTCAAACGCCGTCCATTCCATACGCCTACCATCATCATCATATTGAACTTTAATCTAACGCCACTAGGTATTAGCCTAGCATCAAGGTGCATATAAGCTGTCAAAACCCTATCTTCTCTTGTAACATCATAGACCTTGAAATATTGCTACACTTTATCCAACCACTCGTGCGGATCTCCTTCGTCAAAGGAAAGTCAACCTTTGGCTTCCTTGGTCCCCGATGATGATGCTAACTCTTCTCCCTACATCCTCAAATTCGGATTCATCACCCTAACAATTTCTATGCCTTTCGACCCTAGGTAGTCGATCACGCTAAAATATTCCGTGATACGATATTCATTTTCCTAACTTTTGTAATGATTTCTTGAGTAGATTATGTTAATTATTTAATATTTTATTTGGTTTTGAGTAATTGGTGAGCCATGAGTGAAGAGAATCAAATGAGATAAATACTGAATTGTTTCAAAGGCATATAAACCATGGGCTGAGTTCATTTGAAGAAACTATGTCACCACCATGAATTTTTGTCTTTAATTATTAATTTCCGTGAAATTGCATGTTGTTGTTTTAAATAATTTGTAATGGATCATGTAGCTATCTTGAATTGAAGACAAAGTGAAGCCGTGAGATTTGAACAAGCCAAGCCGCAAGTCCATGCAAAAGTCAATCTCATGCCATGTGTTCACAAAGCCATGAAAGTTAACAAGAGACGTGTCATGCAAGTTCAACAAGACAAAATTCATACGAAAAACAAAAGCAATTCTCGAAGAAGTGCGTGCAAGTCATAAAGCCACGTATCTATGAAGCACGGAAACTTGTCTGGCCCATAAACAATTACAAGCAGAACATCCAGCGCATGCACCAGACCAGTCGCGATTCGACAGCGGTTCATCCGTGATTCTGCAGAAAATTTTTCGCAATCTTGCAACGATTTGTGGAGAGATCTTTGGCATGAGTTGAGACCCTATTTGGCACCTTATAAAAGCATGTTTTCAGTCACATAATATATAGCCTGGAGCTGCACCACACGCAACCAAAAAGAGTGAATTCTGCAGAGGGTTGAGGGGCTGTTTGAGCGTCATTCTACAACTTTTAGCAGTCCCTCAACCACAAGTTCAGCAGCTTTGAGAGCCATTGCGTACAAATATACACAGCCTTTGTTGGGACGAGATCTTCTGCAGAAGTTTGGGGACCGGTGACAATCCTTGACCCACAGTTCTACACAGCCTTAAAGGGGAGAATTCAGAGCTGCAACTCAGATCATCATCAACCTCTGGAGAGTCTAAACAATTACAGCAGCATCACCTGCAGATCTAGGCGCGAAACACGGCAAAAGTGGAGTGAATGAGCCATGTCCGATTCTTGATGACAGAAAGGATCACGCCAAGCACTGAGATTTTCCTTACCCTTATTTGATTTTAATTGTATTTTATGACGTTGTTGGATATCTGTTTGGGTGTTTTGATGTATATATTTTTTATGATGAGTTAGATCTTAGATCTAGGGTTATGATGTGTCCCGAAATCCATGAACTCGCCTGTATAATATTAATTTTAATTTAATTCTCATATTTTGTGTTCTATTCTATTTTATTCTTAATGCTTCTAAATTAATTTATTACTAATTTAGATGATTTGATAACCATGAATGCGCTTGACAAAGGTATTCACCTGTTTAGATCTGAAATAGAATTACATGAATTACATAAGATAAACATATACTGACAGTACCCCATCCAAATCATACCATACTAGTATCTGAAGGGCCCTGCCTGAAACCCCGACGGAATCCTCCTAAGCCCTGCTAATTGTGCTAAAAGAAATATGTGGAGCGAACCGTTAAATCTTTTTCTCGCTTTTTAAATCTGGAATGGGTTGTTTTATTTTTTTTTCCAAATGAAAAATTCGACAACATGACGGCTACGTTTTTAACATTTTCAAAATATCTGCAAAGTAAAATACACTTCCAAATGGTTTCATTTCACAACCCACTTCTTCTACAAACATACTATAGAATTTCCTTTCCATTTCATATAAAAGAAATCATGTAAAATTTCAAAGCATAGGTAAATTCTCATACCATATAAAACTGCAAAACTTAGAAATCATACAAAACCATAAGCCATAGACCAAAGGCCATAACCAAAAACTTATAAGAAATGAACTTAGAAAAGCAAATACTTTTCATAACTTTGATAAAATTCACAAAACTTTATACACATCAAAAGATATATGAATACAAACGTTTGTTTCAAAAGCCACTAAACTATATGATGAAATACAATAAAATAAGTGGCTTTTAACTTTTCCATGTCATGCAAAATGAACATTTAAAAGAAGCAATTGTTGAATCTATGCCCATCTAATCCGACAAAGGAGATCTTGTGCCTTGATCACCCGTACTAGTACCTGAGGAGGTTTTGAAATAAAACAAGAAAAGAATGAGCTTATTGAAGCTCAGTGAGTGCTCGTAAGTGTTGAAACCAAAACATTTTCTTATCTAAGATACCTCCATAGAAAACATTGAAATAGAATTTCATTTCTTAAATACTAAACTTGAAATCTCATGTTATTGCATAACAAAACGGATATATTTGCTAACATAAAAGATACATAAAGCTTTTGATAAAACTAGTAAACTTGAGCATAACATAAAACTACAAACGGTTGAAAAATCCATTCAAAACGTAATCATAAATTGAATAAAAATAGCTTATTTTCAAGGCTAAATTCTTTTTATACTAAAATGCACCAATGATACCTCATAATGCTTACAACCACGCGATAGCTAGGCAACACTAAACGATGTAGAGTCACGTGGCGATTTTGCTACTAACATCATCTATGACACTTACTTACAAAGACATCCCAACGACTATGTAAGGAATTTTGCATTGCAATGTGTAGCAAGAGACAACATCCCACACACGTAAAGGTGACGTGACAAACTCTATTCCCCCCAAAACTAATGATGCTATCCCTTCCATAACTTTGTCATACACGTGTGGAACATACCGACCAGGTCTATAAATATTATAAAGGTGAGTATACAATTGGCCTTTGAAAACTCATTTGTATATTCATTATTTTTGCATCATACATTTAAACTACAAATCTTGTTTTCTTTACATAACCATAAAACATAGTCTCATTTGTTAACAACGCTTAAAACTTTAAATTTCATTTCCAATAAAGTTCATACTTACGAAATCATAAAAACTAAACTTTTTCATACAAAATATGATATCACTAGCAATGCTCATTTCAAATTCTAAAATGGCAACCATACTATAAAATGTTTAAACATTTCAAAACAAACATAAACTTTTCTAAAATCATTTTAGCACTCACCTTGAATTCCAAGCTTACTTAAATAAGCTTCAATGACCTTCTCTGGCTCCGCTTGCTTCCCCCTTACCTCACATCATATTTTTGCTTAGAATATACTAAATTCAGCTTCACAAAACTTATTACATAGCTTTTAACTCAATTTAACCATTAAAGGGTATGTTCACTAAAAAGCTTCTTTACATGGTTTCCACTTAACCCAAGCTTTCTAATTCCGATTTCTTTTCATGAATCTTACTCATTTTCACCTAGAAACACCCCCATATACCTGAACAACAGACTTCAAGGCAATGCTAGTAAGCTATACAAGTTTAAATAGATCAGTTCTTTAGCACATGTCATAGTAACCAATAACAAACACATCCTAAGAAGGAAGAAAAGAAGCTTATACAGCTTATGAAATGAAATAATTTGTCTATAGAAAGGATCGGTAGTTTATTACAAGAACAAGAGGTTGCGATCAGTTGATTAGTACACTAAATAGTAGTCAACATGAAGCACTCCTTAATGAGTTAGAAAACAATTCTGAAAAGGATGAGGAAGAATAATGTCTAGAGACCTTTTGGAGTGGTGGTGAAGAGTTAAGCATGAGCAACTTGAGCGATGAAGAGCTTACTTTAGCAATTAAATCTCTAATTGACAAAAAAAGAGTCACAATTGAAGATGAAGATGATATTGAGAAGACCCCAAGTCAAAAAGAAGAACTTGATGAGACATCTCGAGCTGAAATTACACCATATGTCTTACCGCAATCCATATCCAAGAGATTAGGTTTAAGGGTGTTCGCGCCTATAGATATTACTCGACAGTTGGTGGATAGGACTTTTAATCAAGCAAGGGAATTCATTAAGGATGAATTGGATAAGCAATATGGTGAAATCACAATAAGGGTTCTTGATATAAAGGTGACTCATTAAGAACTCAGGCCTAACAAAATGCCACAAATAGAAGAGGATTGTGTTATGGTTGACATGGAGAACAACAAAGTATAAGTTAAATGGATAGAAGAACTATCATCAAATCCCTGTGAGTTCTTTAAAGGAAAAAAAGACTTCCGATTTCACCCATATGAAAGAGGAAGACAATTCAAGAAGAGACTTAGAGGATGGAATGGGTAGGAGCTTTTGGAAATTCATTTTACATCATGTCAACAAGGGCATATCTACATTGTTTGGGATAAAATCTCATGGAGCAAATTCAAGCACAGAGGGAAAAGATCGCTTCTCTACAGAAAGACTTACCCATGGAAACCAAGTTGAGAAAGTCATGAAAGAAGTTAAGCTGAAGACTTTAAATCCAGTGCTGCTTGGGAGGCAACCCAAGAGATTTTAAATTTCTTTTTGTTTAGTGTTTTTTCTTATTTGATTTTTTTTTTAAATTTCCTTTGAGTCTTTAATTTTTAATTTTTCTATTTATTGTTGTTTTGTAGGGTTACCTGGAAGAAAGGAAAGCAACCCAATTTCAAGATCATCAATTCACCAAACCTAAGAGTGCTAGGGGAGTTTTTAAACTTTAATTTTATTGTGCTTTACATTGATAATATTATAGAGCTTAGGTTTGAGGATACACCTGCTTTATTTTGTTCTAGGTTGTTAATTTTTGCATTTGTTTTATAAGTAGTTTAGTTTTCTACACAAATTATGGGATATCTGAATTTGAGGATTAGGTGTTTGATTCATGACAATGAGCATGCGAATTTCAATGAGTGTATTTTGTTTGAAAGCTTTGAAGATTTATGCCTTCTCACATATACACATTCATTTCCACATTCTTGACATTATAGTGGCTAGGATGCTTGTTTAAGTAGTCCAAGATCTATAGTGGAGATTTCCTATGCGAGTGATTTGAGCTATCAGCGTTTATTTTTTAGGGAAGTTTTCCTTTATACTCTTAAACACTATTCAAATATTCTTCAATTACATAGATTGATCTCTATAGGTTTTGTTTGGAAGGAAATAACATATTTTGCATTCATAAACCATTTGCTTTTAATGAAAGGTTTGATGACTTCTGAGAAGTGATAATAGGCTCTGTGTACTTAAACCAAAAGAAGGCCAAAACACTTTTTCCTACCTGCATATATGTGCGCCAATGGCGAATTTGAAGCCAAACACATACAAAGCCTAAATGTATTTTTTGTTCTTAACCAACATAAACTCATGTCCAAGCTCAAAATAATTTAGCCTTATCCTTTTGAGCTTAGATTCACAATTGAGATGTAAGATTTAGGCAAAAGAAGGTAAAGGCGAAAAAAATGCAAATATTTGATGAAAATTAAAGTGGTGGTGAATGAGAAATACTTTATGCATTCTTGTAGCTGATATGAAAAAAAAAAAAAAAAATTGAATGTGCAAGCACAAGAATGAATGAAGAAAAAAATGTAGAAAGAAAGTGCAAAAGCAAAGATCGAAATTAAAAAGTAAAGTAGTTGGAAAAGAATTCAAAAGAAGAAGAAGCTTAGGAGGGTGAACCCATTGCAAGAGTTTGGTGCCGAATTAATTAATTTTTTTAAAACTCAATCTATGATCCTAAGTTCATTTAAAAACAACTTTTATCATTTCTTTCTTTTAAGCCATTCACCATTTGGCCGCGTTACAACCATTTAAACAAACCTAATTGATCTCTTGAGAAGTTGAACTATTTTGTTAAGGTAAATAATGTTTGACATGTTATTAATATCTGATTCCTTCCATGAGGTTATTTGAATGCATATGAGTGTCTTTATACTATTTAATCACATGCGTTGTAAAAAATTGGAGATTTTATTGTGCATAACTTCCACCTCGTATGTGTTGTTGTTAAGCCTAGATTCTGAGTGAACTTAGAGAGATAATATAATTTGTAAGGCTTAGAATTGAAGCGAACTGAATCCTGACACTTGAATGTGTATATCTTGAAGCCGTCGGTCTCGAAGCCTCTTACCAATTCCTCATAATTCATCACCCAAATTCTCATTCTCAGACATATCAATCCCCCATTCTTCATGTCGCCCAATAGCCCTAGGTGGTTCCCTCTCATCCATCAATCTATCAACGTCTTTAACACTGTGTTTTCCGTGACCCCCTCGATGATTATGCCTTATTTGATTGAAATATGAGTCGATCTCTTCATGCTCTCCAGTCGCGGAATCTTCTCCATGTCATGAAACATGTGACCACAGCACCTCAACATGAGTTAGTAATCCCTCTTCTTGAATTCGAAGTTCCTTTAACTGAATTCAAGGTTCCCCTTGTTAAATTTGAGGTTCCTCTTGTTGAGTTCATCCTTGGTAACCGTTCTCCTTTAGTTCCTTCGTAATGGTGGCTCTCCAAATTTCTTCAATAACACTTAACAATTGAACCATTAAAGTAGATAAATCATTAGACAAATCATTCACAGACTTTGACAATTTCGATTGGCCTTCTTACAATGCCTCTAATCTTTGTCAATTGGTTTGTGGTGCATTCACCGCCAAATTGGACGTCTCACCGGGTTCCATCACATAACTACCTAATATTAGAATAATGCACTAGTTTGTGAATAGTATACTAGATAAGTTACCAAAAAAGAGAAGTCGATCACAAATGACACAATTAAACATCAAGTCTTTCCTAGCCAAAACTTTCCTAGATATGCACTTTCACACCACCACACTTATTTCTAGCAACCAAGTACTCTCAACGGAAGCATCAGACTGTTGAGGATCTAAATCTAAATTCAACAACAAGCCTAAATCTAGAATTAAATAACGGAATTATCCAATCCTAGTCCAAGCTAATCCCAGAGTGAATTTTAGGAAAAAGCCAAAATAATGTAGAAACAAATTACCGTCATGACTTACATTCTAGCCCAAGCGACCCTAAGCACGCCTACCCAAAATAGTCGAAAATAGACGCAGCCAGTTTGCTCCAACACTTGAGAACTTTTATTAATAATTCTTAACTACAACTGAATAATGAATTATGAAAATCACTTGGCTATTTATAGCCATAATTTACTAATTTTTCTAGGATTTATCTAATGGATAATTCTAATCCTATTTATCCAATACTATCAAAAGATAAAACTAATCTGAATTATGTAATTGATAAATGTAATATTTTCTTAAGATAAAGCTCGTCTAATTCCTATTTTATCCTATAAAATAAATAAAATATTTATCTCACAATAAATAAAATATTTATCTCAAGAAATAAATAGGATAATGAAAATCTAATCTAGCTTCTAGAACTTCTCCTTCGCAATCAGTTTTGCTGCATTGCACATTGCTAACCACACACTTCTTCTTTTCTTCCGGGTTGAACAACAGAGGTTCTCATCAATCTCCTTTTCCTGCATATTTTACTAATGTTACCTCAACCAATATTAAGATCCTGCAATTTTCAATGACAATTCTATAGTTCTTCTGCTTCTATTTAATATAAAAAATAAAAAACAGTAGCCAATTTGATTAGTTGCAACAAGATACTAAACCATAGGGAAAAGTAAATATATTACATGTGAAACATAATATATACCTTCCCTTACAATAATATCCCATAATACCACAATTCCATAGTCCCGAAAAAGTCTTTTATATATAAATCCAAAATTGAGGGAAGGAATCCATAA
Source organism: Nephelium lappaceum (assembly GCA_021234005.1). NCBI lineage: Eukaryota > Viridiplantae > Streptophyta > Magnoliopsida > Sapindales > Sapindaceae > Nephelium > Nephelium lappaceum. Next base: position 4,252,151 of record CM038003.1, read on the forward strand.
GGAAGCCTAAAAACTTCAAAGATAGTAGTAAAAAATTTGAATAGAAGAATATGGTTATTTGGATTTTAAATACACCTTTGAATCTCATTGTTCTGCATTGGAACAACCACCCGTAATTTAAAAACCCAAAAAATAAAAAATGATATTAATCAATGTAATGAAATCCTATATACATAAAAAGTCAAAAACAATTTCCTCTTCTAGTGATTCCAAACCAGAATTTCAAACCAAATGTTCCAATCATATGATGTGGCTGACTTGGGCACCATCACCCAGTAAAAATTGTGGTGAATGTATGAATAATCATTAATTGAAATCCGTTAGCCACTTAATAATACTTGTAACCTGAAGAAGAAGACTGAGGTGGTGCAGGTGGCAACTGGGGTTAGGTGTACGCCGACTTCCTGAGTTTGAACCGGAACTGACGTTACCATTCTCAGCTGAATCACTGTAACGCCGACTGTGACCATTTGATTTAGATCTAGAGTAGTCATTATACGAATCATGGCTCACAGGTCCATTGGCAGCTGCATCAAATACAGATCTCCAGTCATCACCTGATGCGCCACTTGTTCTCGGGGTGCTTTCTGCAATTAGGGAAACCACGGATTAAAATTGATAATAAGTGTATAAAATATGTAATAATTCTGACCATCAACTATTTTTTATACTGACGTATCATTAATTTATCAAAAATATAACAAAAGAAAAAAGCAAACAAAGAATCTCTAATTCAAATAAGAGATGCAAACCTTGAATTTGAATGGCGATAACCAATAACGATTCAATTTGTTGGCATTAAATATTAATTTATGGAAAGCGCTAAATTCACCCTCTTTCATGAGCTACTTATCAGAGAGGTCGTTAATCATTTGGGAAGAAAATTTGTAATCTCCCTCTAATTATTTTTTCCTTTTTTTTTCTTTAATAACTTTTAAAAAAATTTTGGGCCCAATTTATAATGGTAAAACTCGCAGTTTTGCTGCAGTTATGCAATAAGTCAGGGTATTTTTGTTTTGTGTCGTTTGTCCCAGTACTTCTATAAATATTTGAGTAGGCATAAAGTCTCTTCTAAAGAAAAGAAACAAGAAGGAAGATAATATTGTCAATTAAATATGAAAAAATTTCACTTTAATCTCTAACCTTTTACGAAATATTATTTTTTTACTTATTAATTCGTTTTTAGTTCTCATCATCTCCAACATTTTAGAAACTCATTAGTTTAGTTATTCTATCAGTTGATTGTTAATTAAACTTAACAGTTAAAAGTGAATTTTGATATTTTTATTTTACTAACTATTAGAAATTATTAATAAAGGAAAAAATTTTATATATTTACCAATTCATCAAAATGATGATAAATGATGGAGATTTAATTAAGAAAAAAAATTAAATAAAATATAAGTTAAAATATAAATTAAATTAAAAATATATAATAAAAAATTGAAAAAATTTGATGGGGATTATTTAATTAAAATATTTATAAATTAAAAAATAAAAAATAAAAAACTTAACTAAATAAAAATTTGACATATATCTGAATCATAATTATTTAAGATTGATTAATTATTTATTCATAAAATTTAAAGAAAAAATACTATATTAAATAAAAAATTTTAAAAAATAAAAAATAAATTTGGTGTAGATGGATCTCCACGGTCCTCTAATCGAACTTCAACCAAATCAGCAGATGAATCCACTGGTTCACACGAAGTCGATGAACTTCAATAAGGTCGCGACGCGGGCATCACCCACCACCCTACTCCAGTTTATTTTACGCATTGTAAAAATAAATAAATAAATAAAAGCCTATTATAACCAATCGCGACGCGTGTATCTTTCACCTCTGTTACACACGATAGTGACGCGTGCATTAATAGTTATTCAATGCTAAGTACTGCTCTGCTCTCCTGGCTGACCCCCAAACTTGACTGGCAGCTGGTTCAGGCAATAATAGAGAAAGAAGCTTCAAGGAATTTCAAAAGCTTTAATAGCACAGAGTCTCGATAAATATCTCGACATATAAACAGCTTCTCTCTTCATCATCAATGCAAGTAAGTACATGTCTTCGTCTTCTGCCATGACTACTCCAATTACAAAATATGATGTTTTCCTTAGTTTCAGAGGGGAAGATACCCGCAACAAATTCACAAGCTATCTTCACAAAGCTTTGTCTGACAAACAGATACGAGCTTTCATTGACAGGGAGCTTGAGAGGGGAAAGGAAATCTCCCAATTTCTTGTCAGTGTCATTGAACAATCAAGAATTTCAGTTGTCGAGTTCTCTGAAAATTATGCTTCATCTAGATGGTGTCTTGAAGAGCTCGTAAAGGTCATTGAATGCAAGAACATGTTCGGACAGATTGTGTTGCCAGTTTTCTATGAGGTGGATCCATCAGACGTGAGGAATCAAACTGGGACTTTTGCAGATGCATTTGCTAAGCATGAACAATGCTTTCAGCAGAGCTTAGACAGAGTGCAGACATGGAAGGATGCTCTGAAGCAAGCTGCCAATCTATCCGGGCTGAATTCACGAGACATTCAGTAAGTGTTCAGCTTTATAAATATATATATATATATATATATTGGCGGTGTCTAATTCAAGAGAGGGTTTTTTTTTTTAAAAAAAAAACAAAAAAACAAAAAAAAAAAACGATGGTATTAAAATAAAAGTATTATCTTTTACCCGATACATTTTTGTTACCATTTTCATTTCTATTATAATTGAACAGAAGTAATTTGATTGATATAATCCATGGTTTCAATGTATGCACACATATTATTTCAAAAAAAAAAAATTATACACGCGTATAATAGGAAAAAATCTCAATTATCACTATTAATAACCGGATTCATTTCAATTATATTCAGTATTATTTGAAATAAATCAAATTATCACAGTGGTAATTGGGTGTTCCGTACATAAGACGTTTGGGGTTAAGTACCTGTTAAGTTAATTATGTTTATATTTTAAATAAATGTTCTGTTTTTGTTGGAGCAAATATAGCATCTAGTATCGATAATATGCCTACAATTAACTCTAAAATTAATATAAACTCTCATGGAATTAACTATTCATGATATCGTAGGATATCTTATTAGTGATAAATTCAATTTCATTAAGCAATTTTAAAAAATTTTCCAATGGAAGAGCTAGCCTAATTCTTCGACAAGTTATTAGTAATATGTTGCTTAAGATGTATATGTTAATAAAGCAATCAGTCTTTGTAATTTCCTATAACTTATATTTCTGGAATTGTTTTGCAAATTTGGTCAGGCCTGAGCATGTGCTCGTAGAGAATATTGTCAAATTCATTTTAAAGAAGCTAACTGTCATGCTGCCTAGTGAAAACAAGCATCTAACTGGAATAGATTCGAAGATAAAAGAAATTGAATCTTTGTTACATGTTGGGACACTTTCTATCAAACAAGTTAAGTTGGTGTTAGATGAAGCAACAGAACATATTCACACTGTAGGAATTTGGGGCATAGGTGGTGTAGGCAAGACAACTCTAGCTAAAGCTGTATTCAATAAAATTTCTCCTCTTTTTGAAAGTTCTTACTTTGTTTCGAATGTTAGGGAAGAGTCTGGACAAAGTGGTGGATTAATGCACTTGCAAGAAAAACTCTTTTCAGGATTATTAGGGGATGGAAATGTAAATAAAGGTGCTTCTTCTATAGGACGGACCTTTGTAAGAGATAGGCTTGGTCATAAAAAGGTTCTAATTGTTTTTGATGATGTCACTGATTTCAGACAAATAGAATCTTTGATAGAGAGTCTTGATTGTCTCGGTTTAGGAAGTAGAATTATTATAACAACAAGAGATAAACAAGTGCTTAAAAATTGTAAAGTGGATAATCTATATGAGCTTCAAGGATTACACCATCATGAAGCTCTTGACCTTTTTTGCCGGTATGCCTTTAGAGAAAACCATTCTCCATTGGATTATGGGCAGTTGTCGTATAGGGTAGTAAAATATTGTGAAGGTGTTCCATTAGCTCTTAAAGTTTTGGGTTCTTTTCTATTTGATAGAAGTAAAGAAGATTGGGAAAGTGCATTAGAAAAATTAAAAAAGATTCCTCATAATGATATTCAAAAGGTTCTGCAAATAAGTTATGATGGATTAGATGATGAAGAGAAGAGGATATTTCTAGATATTGCATGTTTTTTTAAAGGGAAGGATAAATATTTAGTAATCAACATTTTGAATGCCATGGACTTAAAGGCAAAGATTGGAGTAGCAGTTCTCATTGATAAGTGTTTGATAACAACTTCAAACAACAATATAACAATGCATGATTTGCTACAAGCAATGGGTAGAGAAATTGTTTGGCAAGAATCTCCTAATGATCCAGGAAAACACAGTCGATTGTGTCATCACAATGATGTCTATCATTTATTCTCAAAAAATAAGGTAAGATTCATTTTAAGATTTATTTATTATTATTTTTTTTTTTTTATATCTTTATGCATTAGGTTGGAAAGTGAACTCTTACTAAATAAAAAGTTCTATATTATCCTTTCGCCCAAAAATATATATTATGAACTTTAAATATGTGATGCTAAGTTATCATTTTTCTTGACTTTCAATTAGGGGACTGAAGCAATTGAGGGCATCTCTTTGGATACGTCTAAATCAACATATATCTGTTTATCTCCTAATGCTTTTGGAAAGATGCATAATTTAAGAGTCTTGGAATTCTATACCCCACTTGAAACCAAGAATAAAAACAATGTGCATCTTTCTGATCAAGGCCTTGAATCTGTATTCACACAGCTTAGTTATCTTCGTTGGGATGGATGTCCATTGAAATCATTGCAATCACATATTTATGCAGAGAACTTTGTTGCACTGGACATGCCTTATAGCAATGTTGAACAATTCTGGAGTGGTTCTCAGGTGGTTTTTTTTTTTTTTTCCTTCTTTTACCACCTAATATATTATAATATATCTCTCTCTCAATAATTCTATTTGTTTATTTATATTTTTATCTCACAGGTTTATCCGAAGTTAATACAAATGAACCTTAGTCACGCTGAGTTCCTGATCCGTGTAGACCTCTCGCTAGTACCAAATATTGAGAGTTTGATCTTAGAAAGCTGTACAAGGTTGTGTGAAATTTCGTCCTCATCTGTTCTATGTCTTGATAAACTTGTTGTCTTGAATCTAACAAACTGCAAAAGCCTTATGAGTCTTCCAACTAGCATTCAATCAGAATCTCTTAAAAAATTTGTTGTCTCTGGCTGCTCAAATCTGAAGACATGCCCTCAGTTGTCATGTAATATCGAAGAGTTACTTTTAGATGAAACTGCTATAGTAGAACTCCCTTCTTCCATCAGGGATTTATGCAGACTAGTTACATTAAGTCTCAGAAGTTGTTCAAGCCTTAGGAGTCTCTCAAGCAATATTTGTGAATTGAAATCTCTCCAACGTATTGATCTTTCTGGTTGCTCAAAGCTTGAGAAGTTGCCTGAAAACATAGGAGGATTAGAATCTTTGGTGGAATTAAAAGCTGAGCGAACTGCCATTAGAGTGGTACCATCATCCATCAGCTGTAAAAAAAATCTTGAGAGATTGTCTTTTGAGGGCTGTAAGGATCTAGATTCACAAGGTTTGTTGCCCTCTTTGTTAGGCTTGCACAACTTGACGTATCTATGTCTAATTGATTGTGGTATCAAAGTTATTCCTGAAAGTTTAGGTCACTTATCCTCACTAAAAAAATTATGTCTAGGGAGAAACAGTTTTGAGAGCATACCAGCAACCTTCATATATCTTTCTAAATTGTTGTTGCTGGACGTAAGCTGCTGCAACAAGCTTCAATTTATACCTCAGCTTCCATTGACATGTATTGATGCACACAGTTGTGAAATGCTAGATGCATTACCGAGTTTAACAATTCTAGACACAATTGTGTCAGTGGACCGATTCATCACAGTTCGCTTCGTCAATTGTGTCAAGCTGGATCGGAATGAACTGAGAGACATTATGACAGATTCTCTACAGCACCTGGCAACTTTATGGACAAGAGGACGTTATGCTAAGGTGTCTCTCACCCTTTCTCTATTAATATGATGTCGCTTTTATTTTTTATCTTTCGATTTGATACTAAAAGCCAATGATGTTACAATTTGCTTATTTTCGTTTTACAGCGATATACCAATGCACCATATGAGAGGTCAAAGCGGTCACATGTACCATGCATCGGTGTATGTTTCCCTGGAAGTGAAATTCCAAAGTGGTTCAAATTTCAAACTAGAGGATGCTTTTTGACTATTAAGCTGAAACGAGGTTGGTTCAGTAACAATTTTGTTGGTTTTGCAATGTGCGCTGTTGTAGCGTTCCAAGATTATCAAGATGATGGCAGGGGCTTCTATGTTAGATGTAAATGCACATTTAAACATAAAGGTGGTCGCTCCAGTCATATTGGCTACGGCAGTTTGTATGAACAGTACTCCGACTATCATGATAGTCTCCGTCGTATTAATTCAGAACATGTCTTTATGGGGTTTGATTTATTTATGTATCCCCGTGATAATGGTTTAGACATCTATAAGAATGAGGTCACTTTCCAATTCTACCTCACAAATAGCAAATCTTGTGAGGTGAAAAAGTGTGGCGTTGGTTTGATGTATGACGGAAGAGTATTCGGTGCAATTGACTCAAGTGGTGATGAGGACAGAGAGGAACCACAGCCCAGGAGATTGAAGTTTCTCTGACCTCCTTTTAGAAAGAAACGCAACAAGGCAAGGTATATGAAATGCTTATATTTGCTCGCTAGTAGTTATCTTTTTTGGCAGACTTGATTTTAATAATGTTTAAAAATTAAATAATAATATTTCTGGTAGGGATTCAAATCTACAAAAGTGACGCGGAGGGAGGCTTGAACGGCTGGCGATGCAGAGACCAAGGATTATCCGGGTATCAATCAAGTTCAAATACTTATTTCTGTTTTCAATGTTGGTTTTTACTAGATGTCAATCTCATAGACTTGGATAATATACACAAATTGAAATTGTTTAACAAAAAACAGGGGTGATTTCTCATCTTGTCATCTTAATAGTTATATTTGATTAGATTTTACATATGGAGAGGTTTGACTTTGATAGACAGGTGCTTATTTAAATATAAACTTTTATAGGTAGGGGTGGGCATGAAAACATGGAACTGACCCAAAAAACCCGATCCGCGAGTGTTCGATTCGATTCCCATGTTCAAATTCAAGGTGTTCACATCCCATGGTTAAAAACACATCTCACAGGTTCGATTCTAGGCCTCCAAACATGTGACCCGAACCGAACATTGAGTACTTAAAAATGATGAATGGTGATTTTCATTCATATGTTTTGTCTGTCGATGTACAACCAATATATAAAGAAGAAATTTCTATAATCACCTACAATTACTCTCATTTACAGACAATCAATCAATCAATTAATCAATTAATCAATCAATTAATCTTACTAAAAAAGGAAATAATCACAAATTATTCTACAAAATCTCAACACTCTCTCTCAAGTTGGTGCATAGATATCACACATGCCTGACTTGCCTAAAAAATTTAAGAATACTCGATAGAAGACTGCTTTGGTGAGGATGTCGGTTAGCTGATTTTCTGATTTTATCTTAGGTAACTTCACAATCTTTTCATCCAACTTCTATTTGATGAAAAATCTATCCACCTCGACATGCTTTGTACGATCATGTTGTATTGGATAATGAGCAATGTTACATGTTGCTTTATTGTCACAAAACAATCGGATTGGTTGCATGGATAGGTAACCCAAATCCTGTAAGAGAAGTCTTTGTCATAATGCCTCACAAAGTCGTAGTTCCATACTTGTAAATTTAGCTTCTGTACTTGAGTGAATGATAGTATTCTATTTCTTACTTCTCCATATTACAAGATTACCTCCTATAAAGTAAAGTAACCAAAGTTAGATCGTCTATCATCTATAGCACCAGCCTAATCAGCATCAGTATATACTTTTGTATTGGTAATATGTATTTTTTGCGAAAAAGATTCCCTTTCTTAGAGCACTTTTCAGATACCTCAAAATGTGCATAACTGCATTCATATGTTGTTCTCCAAGAGTATACATGTATTAACTCACTATACTTAATGCATAAGCAAGATTTGGTCTTGTATGAGCCAAGTACATCCATCTCTCCACAAGTCTCTGATACTTTTTTTATCTGCGGGTATTTGATTAAGCTCAACACATAATTTCAGACGTTCTTCTATTGGTGTATCAATAGGTTAATATCCTAACATTCCAGTCTTTTGTACAAGATCTAAGGTATACTTTGTTTGAGATAGGAAAATTCTTGTACTTGATCAAAAAACTTTAATTCCAAGAAAGTATTTCAGATCATCTAGTTCTTTTATTTTGAATTCTCTAGACAGATAATTCTACAAAGCTTTTCTTTCTTCAGGACCATTTCCTATAACAACCATTTCATCTACATATACAATAAGTGTTGTAATCTTACCATGTTACTTCTTCAGGAACAAGGTGTGATCTGAATTGTTTTGGCGATAACCAAAAGTTATCGTTGACTTTGAGAACTTTCCAAACCATGCTCTTGGGGACTACTTCAACCCATATAATGACTTCTTTAGTCTATATTACTTTTGAATCCATGCATCCTAGTAGAAGATTTGTGTATACTTCTTTAGATAACTGGCCATGCAAAAAGGCAGTCTTCCCATCGAACTATTGTAGTGGCCAATCCAAGTATATAGCTAAAGATAGTAATACTCGAACTGTGTTGATCTTAGCTACAGGTGCAATTGTCTTTGTGTAGTCAATCCCATAAGTTTGAGTGTACCTTTTTGCTACCAGTCTTGCTTTAAAACGTTCAATACTACCATCTACCTAGTACTTCACAATATAAATCCAACAACACCCTATTGGCTTTTTTCTTGGCGGACACTCCACGAGTTCCTATGTCTTATTCTTCTGCAATGATTTTATTTCCTCATTTATAGTTGCTTTCCACCTTGGATCAGCTAAGACTTCCTGCACACTATTAGGAATAACTACAATAGATAATTGATTTACAAATGACTTATTTGTTTTAGATAAACTGTGGTTAGATACATAGTTACTCAAGGGGTATTTGACTTTACTAAACAGTTCAAGTTCATATATAGGTTTAGGAATACCTCATGTGGCGATGTGGTAATTGTTTTGTGGATGGCTCAGACTATAACTAAGAACATCCTTAATATACGACGATTGGTTAGGTATATCAATGAAGGCGTCATAGGACCCAAATTGTTCGAATGATGGTGGAGGTTGAGTTATACTGTCTCCCTTTTCTTCTGTTATTTCATTAGCATCTAGGTGCTCATCACCATTTGGTTTGAAAGTTATTCCACTCAAGTCCACTTCACTTACTTCCTGATGCACTAGTTTAGATTGTTTAGATTTACCTTCCTCAGAGATATGATAATCATAAACATTTGTCGAGTAAGAGGATGATAACATTGATATCCTTTTTGGTATAAGGCATATCCAACAAACACACATCGCAAAGCACGAGGAGTCAACTTGGTGCACTGGTGCTTGTGGAGATGTACAAATGCCATGTAATCAAAAACATGATGAGGTAGATTTGGGATTGTTGGGATAACTACAGTCTCAATCAAAGTTTGGAGAGGTGTTCAAAAGTCAAGTGAGCTGGAAGGTACCCACTTGATTAAGTATGCCTCAGAGGTAATTGCTTCTCCCTAATAAGATATCAACATATGTGTTGCTATCAAGGAAGCTCAAACAACCTCCAACAAGTGTCTATTTTTTCGTTCAATAACTTCATTTTGTTGGGGTGTATTGGAACAAGTAATCTAATAAATGATTTCATGTGTTGCTAGGTAACGCTGAAGATTAGAACTTTGATATTCTCCACGATTATGATTGAAAATTTGGATTTCTTGATGGGTTACAAATCTTCAAGATTTCAAAGAAAATATATTTGATGAAAAAAGCATTTGATAATGAAATTTTTGTATGGCTTTGATACCAACTTCAAAATTACGAATGGTGATTTTCATTCATATTTTTTGTCTGTCAATGTACGACCGATATATAGAAAAGAAATTTCTATAATCACCTACAATTACTCTCATTTACGGCCAATCAATCAATAAATTAATCAATTAATCAATCAAATAATCAAACAAACTAAAAAAGAAAATAATCACAAATTATTCTACAGAATCTCAACAGGAGTCGCCCATCCCTATTTATAGGGTGTGTTTGGATGACCATTTATTTGGATTAATGTATATGACTTTATATGTGTTAGACATGATGATGGTATTGGATATGTGTGAACTGTGTTGGAAAATGATATACATATAACGCAGGTTTCATGAAACCCAACTAAGACGCGGGTTTACTCATGTTGTGGTTATCAATTTGTGTATTGATAAAAGTGTGATGTTTGTATGAACATGAAATTAATGTGTAGATGGAAGTGGTTTTGTTTTTGTGTTTTTGGAAAGATTTGAGTTGCAATCTGAAATTTTGATTTGGTTTTTGAGTTGGGAATTTTGTCATTGTATTGTTTTGTTGGTAATTTTGGATAAAGTTTTGAATTTTTGATTGTTGGTGATAAAGTTTTGGTTTTTGAGATGGGTAAATGTGGTTTGTTAATTTTTGTATGGTTGAATTTTGTTCATGAAGTTGAGACTGTTGAAATCTAAATTTTTGTTAGGTTTTCTTGTTTGGTTGATAATTTGGTAATGATAAGTTGATTCTAGTAATTTGGAATTAAAACACTTGTAGGATTTTATGTATATAATTGTGTTTATAAATGGATATGATATTGTTATAAGGTGGAATTGATAATTCTAAACCTGGCTGCAAATTGTCAACTGAGGTGATTTCTCATAATTTGAAGTTTAACAAAAACCAGGGGTGATTTCTCATCTTTTCATCTTAGTAGTTATATTTGATTAGATTTTACATGTGGAGAGGTTTGACTTTGACAGATAGACGCTTATTCAAAATTGAACTCTTATAAGGTGTGTTCGGATAACCATTTATTTGGATTGATACAGGGACATAGCCAAGATTTGCTACCATGGTGGACTAGAATAGATCTTTTAAATAAACTTCAATGATATGAAAATATTTTATAAATTAAAAAATATAGACATATCTAGTTAAAGGGGATACAAAAAGTTTTACCCCGCAAAATTCATATTATAAATAAATATATTAACAAAAATAAAAGTAAAAAAATTGAACAAAATATTTAAATAATAAAATTTATCAAATATGAATTATAGTTAATGCTATGATATCAACAATCATTTTTTAAACATAAATAATCTACATTTTGACAATTATAATTCATAATTATTACCACACTTCAAATTAAAAGAGTATGTTAAAAGAAACACTAAAGATATTAAATTTAAAAAATATATTATGCAACTTATGATAAAAAAAAAAAAAAAAGGTAAAATATGGAAAAGTTAATAAAATTTAACATTCAATGTATGAAATAAAGTTATTACATATATAATATTTGAATAGAAATATAAATATAAATAAGAAAATACATTTAATAAGTTTAGAATAAATATATATTTTTATATATCATAATAATTAATAAATGAAATACGTTTGTTATAAATTAGAAGAAGTAAAAGTATAAAATATAAAAATATAGAAAAATAAGGCTATCAGTTATATTATACTAGTGGGAATGACATGAGAAATAAATTGTAAAATGAAGAAGAGAAAAAGGTGGTGTAGAGAATGAGAGAGGCGAGAACCAAAGCAATATAAGCATGTTTTCATTCAAGTCATGTTTTCATTCAATGAATTGAATTATAGAAGACATGTATATATACACCATGTTAAGTAAGCTAAAGAGTGGTAAGCTAAAGACATGTATCATTACCTTTTTTTTTAATTTTTGAAACAGCTATCATCATTACTTGCCAATCCCTCATCCAACAAGAATTGGCTACATTTGCACCAATCGCAATTTAATTTGTTAACAAAATAATGATGAAAATCCTACAGTCTTATCTCATAACAATATATAAAATTTAAAACAAATATAACATAATTTCTTTTTGGAGGGGCTAGCCCCCACAGCTCTACATCCCTGAATTGATATATATGATTTTATGTGTGTTTGACATGATGATGGGATTGCATGTGTGAACTGTGTTGGAAAATGATATACTTGTAACACAGGTTTCTTGAAACCCAACTAGAACGTGGGTTTACTCGTGTTATGGTTATCAATTTGTGTATTGACAGATGTGTGATGTTTGTATGAATATGAACCTTCTACATAGATAGAAGTTGTTTTGTTTTTGTTTTTTGTTTTTTTTTTGGTTCGGAAGGATTTGAGTTACAATCTAGAGTTTTGATTTGGATTTTGAGTTAGGAATTTTGTTTAGTATTCTCAACCTGGTTACGAATTCTCAACAAGAATTCTCAACAAGGTTGAGAATCTGAACCTGATTGAGAAATCCCAATTCTACCTCATATTATGCTTTATTATTAATTGTTGTTTAAATATAACTTTTCTTTCTTTGAGTAATATAACTTTAAATTATGCAATATAAATGTTTATTAGAGGAGATATATGTCCATTTATCTATTATGAAATGGTATAAACTATGTTTCAATTGGTACTTCTAATTCCTTTACATTTTTACTCTTGATTGAGAATTCGCAACCTCGTTGAGAATTTCCGATTCTGCTTGATATGATGTTTTAATCTTTATGTTGCCTAATTGTTGTTCAAATATAACTTTAAAATGTGCAACATAAATTTTTATTGCAGGAGATATATGTTCATTTTATCTATTCTGTTATGATATGGTATAAATTTTTAAAATGTGTTTTTCTTTTAATTGCTTTTTTAGGCTATAGATGCATCGTAAAATTATATACAAGATTAAAGAGTCTGAACATTTTCCTACAAAAGTCTCATGCTCATCAAAACTGGCATACATTCAAGTCATAACCAAAAAGTTAAGTGAGGATCAGATGTCTTTATTTAACAAAATAAATAAATAATGCTTTGGAAAACTTATAGACATGCTTGAGCTATAATTTTCGGGTCAATTAAGTGCATAACTTGTTTTTAAGACAAATTGAGGGCTCGGATTTGGATGAGATGTGGTTTGCGCTTTCCAATGGCAAGCATTTTCTGTTTTTCAATTCAACAATTTTGCATAGTTACAGGGCTAAATTGTTTTCCCCACCCCGAAATTGAAAATGAAGACGAATTTGAAGGCAGCGGTGGCTTCTGTGAAACAATATTGAATGATATCGCCGCATACACTACCAAAACTTTGGAGGCTATTTTTAAAGGAGCTATATCGACGACATGATGTATATCATATCCTAAGCAATGTGTCAAATAACACAATCCAACAGTTGTGATTCCCTAAGTTTGGAATTTGGAAATACTAATTGAAACATAATTTATACAGCATCATAATAGATAAAAGAACATGTATATACTGTGATAAAAAGCTATGTTGCACGTGTTAAAGTTTTATATTTAAACAACAATTAATGATGAAGCATTATATCAAGCAGAATTGGGAATTTTCAACGAAGTTGAGAATTCGTAACACGGATGGTACTTACAAGCCGAATGGAACAAATTTTCCCAACTAGGTTGAGAATTCGTAGTCTAGATGATACTTACAAACCAAATGGAACAAATTTTACATATAATAACCGATCAACTTTTACCAAATTTTATACATGATATGCACAAGAAACAGACCGTGATACACCATCAATGCAAAGCATAATACTTACAAACAATCAAATTTTACACGACACTATAGCTTTTAAAAAAACAAACTCCATATTCCATTCACATGATTTCCATCAGAAAGGGCCCATCTGCATGATTTCTGCTACCATCAATCATCCTCAAACTTACCATTTCATACCCTTTCATTTGCCAATGACACTCTGAACTCCAATATGAATGAAGAAGGGACAAAATCATAATTTTCTTCCTTGTAGAATAAACTTCCTGTAAAATATCATTAAGTTAATTGTGTCTATATAAATTTCAAGTTTTGTTGTAAGCTTCATGGATTTGGCATTTCAAAGAACATATTATCATTTCTTGCTTTTGTAGACATTTATCATTAGAATTACTTGTTGATTGTACCTAATAAATTTTGTTTGTTCAACTACTTTTTGGTGGTGTATATCATATATTGTCAATGATAGGTAATACCACTAATTTTATCTATGAGCTAAGGTATGATAGAAACTACCACATGATTTGATTTTGGGTTGATAATTTGATTAAACTGAATAAAATAAATAAATAAATAAGAGGTAATTTTGTGTTCGTAAGAGTCGGTTAATACCTATATCTCTTAGCAAAACGAGATCTTAAATTTGAATCTTTCAACCTTTAACTGAAAAAGGGAAGAAAATAGTTTCAATTTTTAACCAAAATAAGGTTGGACGTGGGCCAAAAGGTTCTCTCCCATAAAGAAGCCCAACCTTACATTTAGTTTACTCTACTAACTGAACCCACTACTTTTACTAATTGCACTGTTTTAAATGGTTAACAAGTTTTGTGTTGCAACTGCTTATATGGAGATTGGGCTCAGGAACAGTCGATTCCCATGGATCAACTTACCAACTTCAACAACAGTGAATAGAGTTTTGAAATATAGCTCACTTGCTCTGTGATTTAACGATACCTCTCTCTTGCTTCTTTATGAGGCTTACTGACACATGATTTCCTCCTCTGTTAGATTTTTGTTTTAGCTAGACTTTTTATAAAAGGAGTTTAAAATTGAGTAATGCATAAAATTGTGATAATTTTGACCATCCTCTACTTTTTATGTTGTTGTATCACTAGTTTATCAAAAGCCTAAAAAAAGAAAACTAAACTAATAGAGAATCTCTTATTCAAATCAAAGATGTAAACCTTGAATTTGAATGGTGATAACTAATAACGATTTAATGTGTTGGCATTAAATATTAATTTATGGTAAGTACTAAGTTCACCCTATTTCATGAGTCACTTATTAGAGGTCGTTAATTACTTGGGAAAAAAAATTGCAATCTTCATCCTTTTTTTTTTTGTGTCATTTGTCCGAGTACTTTTATAAATATTTGAGTCAGCATAAAGCCTCTTTCAAAGAAAAGAAACAAGAAGGAAGAAAATATTATCAATTGAATATTTATAATAGTTATTTAATGCTAAGTGCTCTCCTACCTGGTTCCCAAAGTTGATTAGTACCCGGTTCAGGCAATAATAGACAAAGAAGCTTCAAGGAATTTCAAAAGCTTTTATACTACATAGTCTTGATCGAGGGTTTGGTTACCTTACAACTCTTGATCATCAAAACCCCTCAATATATATTTGAACATATAAACATCTTCTCTCTTTATCATCAATGCAACTATGTACATGTCTTATTCTTCGTCTTCTGCCATGACTTTTTCAATTCCTATCCAAATATTCTTTTATTATATCTATGAGTGTATAGTTACTGTAATATTTTAGTGAAATAATAATGAGTATGCTAGTATAGATGTAGAAATGTATAGATTATAAGTTTCTAAGCAGAATAAATGCCATTTAAAAAAATGATATACGCTTCAATAATATAGTTGCTGAACTGAATAAGGATAACAAATTGAATGGTGATAACTATGATATTTGGCACTACAAGATTCAGTGAATCCTAGAGGAGCAAGAGGCCTTCAAAACCCTAACCAATACCATGGTTGAACCTGAACATGGTACTTTGGCTCAACACAGAAGAGATGTTGAGGTCTATCAGGCCTGAAAGATAAAGAACAACGCTACTCATATAACAATGTTGTCTCACATGGCCAATGACCAGTGCATGTACCAAGAATATGAGACGACACTAGATATTTGGCTGACTTTGAAAGACAAATGTGGTGGGACATCAAGCCTTAAACTGAGGAGACTGACAACCAAGTTTGATACTTATTAGAAGAGCTAGGATCACAACAAGAGGTAGCATCGGAGAGAAATGTCAAACATGATACATGAGTTGAATCAGTTAGCCATGTTTTAACTGATGAGCAGTAAGTACAAGTGGTGATCTGATTTCTCTCAAACAATTGGGAAAACATAAAAATCAATATGACCCATAATGATAATATCAAGACATTTGATTATATCTTACGTCGTGTTAAACTCAAAGATGAGCGCCTAGAGACGGCCAATGCTTCAAGTCAGCTTTATTTAGTTAAGTTCAATATATGTAAGGATTTAGACTCTAAGCGCAAGAAAAGATGAAAGAATATGAGTTGGAAGAAAGGGAAAGAGAATCCCAAATCCAACAAGGATGAAATTAAAAAACACAAAAAGGGTAAGCATGGTGGTGCAAAGAATGATAAGAGCTAGTTAAAGTATTTCAACTATGGCAAAATGGGTCATTTCACTAGTGAATACACTTAACATAAGAAAAAGGCTCAAGAGTCACGAACCATATGGTTAGAGACAGAGGAGCATTTATAGATTACTGTTGGATCAGCCGAGGAACAAAATGAATCTACAAGGTGAACAACTCAAAAGTTTAAGTGAGAGGAATTGACACCTGCAAATTGATGCTACAAGATGGCCAAGTGTTGTAACTCCATGATATCTTCTATGCTCCAAAGATTCGATAGAATTTTGTCTCCGTAATTATCCTTCTAGGTTTGGGATATTGTAACTTTTTCATAACAACTGTTTGAGTATTTGTCTAAATTCAATGTGCTTCAGTACTGAAAATCTGATGGATGGTTTCACCATATTTGAATTTGATAGTAGTATTAATGCGATATTTGCATTCATTAATTACTTCCACTAAAGTTGCCAATATTGATGTTAATATTTAGCATGCTAAACTATGACATATCAGGTAGAATCAAATGAATAGATTAGCCAAAGAGAGATTTTTAGGTTCTCATAATAAGAAAGATTTGTCTATATTAGCTGAAAAAACAACTAGAAAACCATTTAGAAAATGAATTAGGATTAAAAATCTATTATAGTTAATTCATTCTTATATCTGTGGACCAATGAATATGAAAGCAAAAAATGGTGCCTCGTATTTTATAACATTCGTAGATGATTACACTAGTTTTGATCATGTCTATCTGATCTTCCATAAAATCTAAGGCATTAAATTGCTTTAGATTGTATCTAAATTTGATAAAGAATCAGTTGCATAAAACTGTTAAGGTCTTGCGAACTGATCAAGGACAAAAATATCTCTCTAAACAATTTGAGACATTGTGTTATGAGAAATGTATTGATAGATAGTTGACCATTCCTAGGACTCCGCGACAAAATGGTATTGCGAAAAGGAGGAATAGAACATTATTGGAGATGGTAAGATCTATAATGGCATAAAGTGAACCTCTTCGTAACTTACTGGAGAGATATGCTATTAACAACTATTTATATTCTGAATAGAGTCCCTACAAAATCAGTATCTTCTACAATCTATGAATTATGGACAGAAAGGAAACATGACTTTACTTACGTGCAACCTTAGGGGTGTGCATGATATATACATTACTTTTCTAATAATATGGAAAAATAGGTGCTAAAGGAAATAAGTGTATCTTTATTAGATACTCCAAACACTCAAAAGGATATTTATTTATTAGAGAAAACTCAAATTAAAGCATTACTGAATTAGAGTCATTAGATGTAAACTTCTTAAAGAATTAATTTTCTAGTAAAGGTGAGGTTGAAAAGGAATTTCAGTGTTACGAGTTGAATGATTCAGATGCTCTATATTTGAACACTCAACTAAGGGAAGATAGAGAATTGTTTAAATACTCTATTTCTAGTGGAAGTGACAGAGCTACTAGAATAGCCCATTCATCTGTTCCTAGTGAAAGCAAAAGGACTAATGAGTAAGTACTCTCAAAATTATCAACTCGCAGAAGCAACCGTATAGTTATTCCTTGTTGTCGATTTGAAATTAGAAGGGAAGCTTTATGCTTGCTTCGCATGACAGTAATGAACCAAGGAATGTGAATAAGGCTCTTAACTTACCTACTAGAGATTTTTGGATTAAAGACATGCTAAAAGAGATGGAGTCAATTGAGAGTAACCATGTCTGAGACTTGATTGAGTCATCGCCTGATCGAAAAGCCATTGAAAACGAATGGGTTCTACACATCAAGCGTAAGACAAACAGCACAACAGAGAGATATAAGGAGAGGTTAGTAGCAAAATGATATACTCAATAGGTTAGTATAGACTATGAAGAAACTTTCTCCCTTAGGGTAAGGTTTGCTTCCATCCATCTTATGTTAGCTATCGTCGCCCATATGAATCTAGAATTGCATCAGATGGTTGTAAAGACAACACTTCTCAATGAAAAACATGAGAAAGAAATTTACATGGAGCAGCTAGTAAATTTCATTTCAAAAGGCCAAGAGCTGAAAGTTTATAAGCTCACGAGCTGAAAGTTTGTAAGCTCACGAGATCAATTTATGACTTGAAACAATGCTCTAGACGGTGGTACCTCCATTTCCATGAGGTTGTCATGTCCTATGGATTTAAGATGACAAAAGAGGACCATTGTGTGTGTGTTAAATAGGTAAAAGATAAGTTCATAATACTGTCTTTATATGTGGACGATATTCTGTTAATCGGACATGACAAGGAGTTTATGATAACCACAAATGAATGATTATTCTCAAATTTCAAGATGAAAGACATGGAAGAAGTTACCTACATTTTAGGAGTTAAAATTAATAGCGATTATTTTAGGAGAATTCTGGTTTTGTTACAAGAGCCATACATCAAACGATTCTCAAACGATTCTATATGGCTGATTGCAAACCTATAAATACTCTTATCTTGAAGAATTAGACTCTTTGCCATAAAATGTGCTCTAAGACTCCATAAAAACATGAAAGAATGCAAATAATTTCTTATTCTAGTACTATCAGAAGTCTCATGTACGCTATGATGTGTATAAGACCTGATATTTGTTATGCAGTTAGACTGGTAAGTAGATATCAATCCAATCCTGGGCAGAAACATTCGATTACTATCAAAAGAATTTTACAAAAGGACTGTTGATTACTCCCCGTATTACTAAAGTGGTAACATGCGTTTAGTTGGGTACACAAACGCTAATAGAGGAGGTGATTTGGCTGAGCAAAATTCTATATCCGGTTATGCATGTTTTTGCTCAGCCAAGGTGTTATCTCTTAAAATAGCAAGAAGTTATCATGTATCACACTGTCCACCATGAAAGCTGTATTTAGAGTTTGTTCAACTGCAGTCCAAGAAACAATTTGGATTAAAAGATTCCTGAAAAATCTAAATTCGAAACCAATATGGAAAAGTCAAATACTGTATACTGTGATAGTTATGCAGTAATTGCCTATATTAAAGATGCAAAATATCACAGTAAATCGAAGTATATAGAGACTAAGTATAATTTCATCACGAACATAATGACGAAAAGAATATAATAATTTAGTATGTATCTACATATGAGATGGTAGTGGATCCACTCACAAAAGCTATGACAAGAGATATATTTATGTCACATGCTAGGTCATTGAGTTTGTGTAGATTGTGATGTTGTAATTGTTACGTTAAGCTATATCTATTTTATTAAAAAAAATACATCGTTTTGGTTATATAAAATTAGCACATATTCATTTCACATAGATTATAAATGAAAGTATGTCGTCAAGTTTTGAGACTGGTATTCTTACACGTATAGTCGTCTTGGTTGCTAAGAAAACAAGCCAAGATGTGACACATATTTTTAGAGGACAAAATAAAGTTATTCTCTTAAAGGCTTGAAATATATGAAATGTCACCTTAACTATAATCAAGATGAGGTTCACCTAAAATTAATTATTAAACCGCTCATGATGTATCCCCATTATTATGAGAACCTAATTAAGTCAGATGTGAGTTTCTCGATAATAGAAATGGTGAGCTTTGGAACTCAGATTAGGTGCTAAAAAAACATCTGAACTAATATCAATATAGTGAATAATCTCAATACAAAAGACATAAACATCCTTATTAAAGG
The DNA here is from genome assembly GCA_021234005.1 of Nephelium lappaceum. Classification (NCBI taxonomy): domain Eukaryota; kingdom Viridiplantae; phylum Streptophyta; class Magnoliopsida; order Sapindales; family Sapindaceae; genus Nephelium; species Nephelium lappaceum. The sequence continues at coordinate 4,272,218 of CM038003.1, forward strand.
ATGAGATTCACTATAACATGTGTTTCATACTGCGTGTGGTTATTGTGACCGACATGAAAAATTAGTGAATTTATTCCTGATTTCTCATTGTGTAAATTCTATTGAAGTTTGTATAAAAGTTTTATCTGTGTTCTCAGTGACTGTTCACTTTATCTCAAAGTAACAGAGTGATATTTGTATCATTAGTGTGTCTTATATGGCTATGATAATGCAACCTATGGGACATTACTATGGTGTCAATCATTTTGTTGATTGAGGGACAAAAGTGAGACATAAAGATTTAATGAATTTTATTTTGTTCCTATGGTTACTTGTTGCGATAATTTGCAATTTGGAATTGCAATTGTGATTATATGGAATATTAGAGAATCGAGCATGTTGAGGGATTAAATATGTTCGAGCAAATAAAATTCTATTAAATCTAAGATATAATAATGAACAAATTTATAATCTCTTGTATGGCAATAAAATTGAGATTTAAAGAAGCAAGCCACGTTATATACATTATTGTTCATAGGTCACACGGTGTATTTGTCTGTATGAATACCCGTGCTCCTTATCATAAAGGGGTCACCAGTGTTTTTTCTGTGAGTTTTATTTAGCTCATCTTATATGAGTAAAAAATGTTGGGTTATTGGATTGTTGGGTCGGGTCCATCAAAAATGACCCAAACCCATGATCCGATTATTAGAAAATAACTACCACCTCTATAAATACGTAATGTATTTTATTTGTAAAGATTTATGAAGAATCAATTTATCACTATACAACATATAGAGCAAACATAGAATACATAGAACAGTGAGAAAACAGCAAGAGTATATTGCAAGGTTCTTACACCATGATTTGAGGGTTTGGTCCCGTGGTCGAACTCCGACCAGTTGAACAATCCAGATCCAAAAGAACTTTCGCTGCACGAAACGGGTATGCTTTCGGATTCCATTTTACTGTTTTATATTGAATTTATATATTGCTATGAATTCTTTCATAAACTCTTAGGCTGCCTTTGGTTTTCCAAATTGCCTGAAGACGTTAGCAACCTGGTTAACCTCCATGATCTTGAGCTAGATGATATATTCTGGTTCAAGTCCTCCACTTTGCCACAAAGAATTGAAAACTTAACCAGCCTGCGAAATTTGCATGCATTTCAGATTGGCCGCAAGGGTGGATATGGAATTGAAGAATTAAAGAACATGGTATATCTCACAGGAACATTGCATATATCAAAGCTCGAAAATGTAATCAGTGCTGTGGAGGCTAAGCTGACCGAAAAAAAGAGTCTTGATAAGTTGGTGCTTGAATGGAGCAAGAGAGATGTCAATCCACAAAATGTATCAGATGAAGAGAAGCTATTAAAAGACCTGGAACCTTATTCAAATCTAACAGAGCTTTGCATTCTTAATTACATGGGCAATAGCTTTCCAGACTGGATGGCTGGCGGGCTCCTCCAAAATCTGCATACCAGGACCTTAAATGGTTGCAATGGATGTGGAACCCTCTCTCTTGCTCAAATACCTGGTCTCCTTTTGATTGAAGCGATTCCTAATACCAAATCCTTGAGCTCCCTAGTCATTTGTAACATCTCAAACCTCACCACTTTTCCAAGGTGGCATCTGCCCGATCTCAAGGCTCTGTACATAACAAGTTGCAACAATCTTGTGTCTTTGTCTGGAGAAGGATTATTAAAGAGCTTGTCCTCACCGGAGCTGCTGTCAATACGAGGGTGCTCAAACCTTGAGGAATTACCACATGAAGTTCTACCAACTGCACTGAAGTGTTTAATTATAGTCTCATGCTCCAGTCTGAAGTCCCTTGGCACAAATGGGACACTATAGGGCCTCAATTCACTCACTGGCCTTCACATTGAGGACTGGCCCCTGCTCCTGTCCTTTTCAGATGACGGACTCCCTACCTCTCTTAAACATTTGCTCATTCAAAACTGCCCATCACTGATTCAACAATGCAGAATGGAGGACAGAGAAGGTCCAGAATGGCCGAAGATCTGCCACATCCCTGACCTGGAGATTCTATCAAAGAAGAAAACACCTTAGGCAGCTTGGTATCTTCCATTTCGTTGCACAGCAGGTTAGAATATTTCAATGTCTAATTCTCCCTTGTTCAACAAACTACGTCGTGTGTGTATGAACACAACCTGACAAAGTGGGAAGTTCTCTGGAAAACACAATTTTAGATGTCAAAATTTGAGTTTTTAATACAAATTATGAACTAAGTTTTTTTGTAACTAAATCAAAGGGGCAATTAATATTAATAATCGTAGGACTACACTTGTTGGAATGAAGATTCATCATATATATTATAAGATGCAATTACTATTAGTTTGAAAAATATTTATGGTTCTTATACTCATTACAATTCTATTTCAGGGTTTGACTACTAGCCAACCGGACGCTCAAAGCTCAACAGCAAGGCAAAAAGGTAAATTAAATAACTTTCAGTTACTTGCATACTGTTAAATCAATTACAATTCCTTTCTTCAAGTATATCATGATGTGACAAAAATGCTAGAGTAATGGTAACATTATGTAGAAATAGAACTGGACTACAACATCATATTGATCACCTTATTATAGATCCACATGATTTATTTTGTGTGTGAGACACGGATGCATCAAATTTGGTGTTACAGGTTTTAAATATGAAGGAAAGTTGGAACAAGGTGAATCTTCTACTTCTGCATAATGTAGTATCCAACAACTTAAAGATAATAGATTTTCACAGCTTGGAAGCTTCATTGTCAATCAAAGTTTTGTGATAGAAATCTTGAATATTAAGTATTTATATAAGAAACAGTGAGCTCGTAGTAATTCATGGTTCTTACCAAAAGAAAATGTGTGTTTTTTAAGCGTGTGCATAGCAATTTAGCATTCAAATTTCTCTCTTTCTATTCCTGTATTTAACATTATAGAAGCAAAAGAGATTTAAAAGAAAGTAGCAACTTGGGGCTCAAGTGGCCACACCTAGTTAATAACTGATTTCATTATGATCAGCCGTTATGTCAGTGAAAACATAACAACTTCCACCAGATGATCAGTTGTTAAACCTGCTTTGCAGGTTATCAAACTAGATGAGACAGACAGCATTCATAAATGCTGAAACGGAGAACCCGAGGACTAGATGAATGAAGGCGCTGAAAGATCATCCCTTGAAGACCAGATGGACTATTGTGTTGTGATTCTGTTGTCTGTATTGTTTCTCGACTAGACTCAAAACAACTGTTTTATGTTTGGTGTGCTTGTTTCCTGTGTGGTTTGAAGCTTGCTCAATTTATGCCCTGTGGACCTGTTTGTATTATTATTTTGTACTAATAAAAGGAGCTCAGTTTTCCTGCATATGATATACTAGTTGTGTTCACCATTACTACATCCTTTTCGTGTTGGCATTGATGTTATGCCGCCAAGATTATGAAAAAAAATAAACTTACTTTGCAACAATCCTTATAGTCTCTCTATAGGATCAATTCAAAATTCTATCTTCATGTTGTCTATATGGAAACAAACACATGTAACTTTGTAATGTATTTAAATGCAGAGATCGAAGAATACCTTGCGCTTGTCATTACAGAGCACCTGTGAAAACAACCACGATAGAAAACTCACATTGATCTTTTTGATTCTCACTGCACAGTCAAATAAAAACTAAATCAATGGTTCTCAAACAATCAAAATATTACAGATCAAGCATTTGATTCATATTGTCAGATTTTCTTAAGACTTGATACGGATATGGATGTTTTTGGTGCAGATAAGGACTAAGATTTTCATAGGATGTGGGTTATCATAGGCACAATTAGTGAATTTTTCACTTCATTGATATTAAAAATAAGCAGAAGCAATCACGGAAGGAGAAAAGGTTGGAAGAAAGATCGCCCATCCAAGAACTCCAACCATTAGAGATGGTACAAAAGAAAATGGCCCTCCATTATTTTGTATCATTAACAGGTCCTGACAAAATGAGGAGGTTAGAGAAATTTACCTCACATAAAATATTGAAAACAGTAGTTTCAATTCTATTGATGATTTGCAGAATGAAACTCTACAACATAGTCCTATAAATTAACCTGAGCCTAGAAGTACAAACAAGAGCAAAGTTCTAGAGAAGAGAGTGGGAAAGAAGAAGAATGACTAGACTGCATCATCAAAATTCAATTATTCAAAGTAAATCATTGATCTTCAAAGAATCATTACAGGTCTAAGTACATAGATTAATAATGTACCAGATATTAGCACATTCCAAGTACGAAGATCAACAACATAAATCACATAATTAAACAATGACTATCAAAACAACCAACTACATAAATATTAGGAAGTGAATTGAAATTAGCATAAGCATCTCCTGAGTAGATCATTACTTGTACTATTAAGAAAGTTTCTTGCTATCTCCTAGTCAATTAATTTATATAATGTATATGTCCACTCATGGATTGCACAAGGATTTATTCATTGTGAGAAAAAAAAAAAAAAAAGGGAAAAGGAAAAGGAGGAGACTGGAAGCTGATACTTTGATGAATTGTTCGTGAGGTATTTCTTTCAATGTTCAAATGTTAACAACGTGAAGTACCAAATGCACGATCTTATTCATGACTTGACTCAGTCAAATTTCAAGCCCCTGATATTACATGGGCAATAGCTTTCCAAACTGGATGCAATGCTGGCTCGTCAAAAATTTACATACCCTGGCCTTCAAACTGGACAAGAACCAATGGATTGTTTATTTATAGATTTTCTTTATTTTGTTTTTTTATGTTTAGTAAGAATTGGTGGATTGTTCAAAAAATTTAAAAAAAAAATAGTGGAGAATTTCGTTTTTTATTTGTTTAAATGTTATTATTATTATTATTATTATTATAATTATCCATAATTGTGCTTCTTTTTAAGGCCTATAGCTTACGAATCAGAAGAATGAAACCCCCAATCTCATATGTATCAAATGGGATACCAAGCCAACAGCACTAGCAATTGGTATATCCATCAATGTTGTTGTTGTTGTTCTTACTATTATTATTATTATGATTGTAGTTATTGTTCTTATTTTTATTATTATAAATTTAGATAAACTAACTATTAAGTATTTCAATTAATATAAATTGCATACAGTTTTCCTTTATAAACTACCATTGTCATAATGGAATTAGGTGGGCTATAAGTAAAATATTTTAGATATTATATCAACCACGTATTATCATCGATTATTAATTGAGATAAATTATATACTATTATCGAATTTCAATTGAGATGAATTATATACGATGTAAACCAAGTACTACATTGGATGTCGTTGCCATTGAATTTTGATAAACAAATGTTATAACTACATTGCTGGAGAATTTTAGTAAATTATGTATGATATAAACTATGCATGATTGTCAAAATTTAATTAAGGTAAACCACCATTGAATTTCAATGAACAGTGGGCTATCTACTGTTGCCATTGAATTTTAATTAACTATATACAATATACATTGTGTACTACCATCGAATTATAATAGATATATACTATCATTGAATTTCAATACATTGTGTAGGTATAAACTGTGCACTATATATAGAAACTAGATTTATTTAATCATTGATGGTGGAATCTTGGTTTTGCACAGGTAACAGGATCTGATACCGAGGCCAACGCTGATCAACCCTCGTCCCTAATTGTTTCAGTAAGGCAGTTTCTCATGGCCATGTTCGTAATGGATACATGGCAATATTTTATGCACAGATACATGCACCACAACAAGTTTCTGTATCGGCATATTCATTCTCTACATCACCGGCTTGTTGTCCCCTATACATTTGGAGCTCTATACAATCACCCTGCAGGGGCTTCTCATCGACACAGTTGGAGGGGCCTATGGAGGGTTACAAGGACAACTGAGCTTTACAATAGGAACATCAATTATTTTTTTGAAAGACTCTATGTTATGATTTGACACTTATATATTTTGACAATTAAATTTATATTTGATAATATATTAAGGCGTGTGTAACAATAATTATGTTGTTTTTCAAATGTTAAACATATTTTAATTTTTATATATTAAGAATAGTATGATTTACTATTTAAAAAAAATATATATATATATAATTTGAATGGATTGAATATTTCATGCTAAAGTTCTTTTCATAAATGAGATCGAATTATTTTTATTTACTCTAAAATGATGAGTCCATGCTTTGGCTTACGAATTAATGGACCCATTTGTGTCTTGGAACAGGCATTTATTGGAAACAGCTTGGTGACAAGTAGGAGAAAATGATACCACCAACCCACCCTCCACCAAAAAGATAATGTATCAACTATAACAATTTTTATAAGATTCATTTTTTATAATAACCAAGAACATTTAATATGAGAGCATTGGTTAGCGCAATTTTTTTTTTTGATTAGAGGTATGCGACAGATTGGATACATTATAGTTTGCAAAATTTATTACTTGATTCCATCTGGTTATAATTTAAATCCGATTTAATTATAATTTGGATTGGATTCAATCTAATTCAATTACGAGTTAGGATTCTCATTTTTTTTGTTAATCTTCAATAATCTAGTGACACATCAGTATAAAAAATAATAGGTGGTTAAAATTATTTATTTTTTCTCTCTTATATATCACTCAAACTTAAATTCCTCTCATAAAAAAATTAGCACAAACAAAAAATTGACAACAAATCTTTGTCCAATAAATAGATCACCATTAATACAAAATATCTTATGCTATGCGTGAAGAGTGGCTTTGGCATTGGTGATCTGGTACAACGAGTCTAGTCAACTTATTCTCATTATAATTCTTTTTTTTTTTTTATTTAAATGATGTTATTTACAAAAGCAAATATATTTATAGAAATCGCTTTCTACTATTTCTCAAGCAATATAGAACATTTCCGCAATTAAATCCTGCATTTTGGAAATATTCTGGACCCCAAAACAACTTCGAATCTAGGATATGTGTCACTCTAATTGGACAAATACCATAGCATTTGACCTAGCTTGTTAGTTAACAATCAATATATGTTCAGGCACACTACCATGACCAGTTATTTTTTACATATATCTATTCATTTGCATACATATACATTTTCCACTCATAATATTTATAGATGCAATCTAGATGCGAGCAATGCCATGAGAAATGATAATTATGATGATCATGATCATGAATGTGGAGCAATATTGCAGTAATTTTACACCGTGATAATGACATATAAACATTATTGGATTCATCAATTATCAAATTTCTCCCGCAAATTATGGTGATATTATTTTTGGAATATAGAGAAGAAAAAAAAAATGCTAGACCAGTCAAAAAACAAGATGCCTCTCCATCAATCGTAATTTTTCGATCTGTGACAGTAACGTTTTTTATGCAACTGTCTGTATAATAATTGTCTGTAAATTTCCCACAAGAAAACAAAAGCGGAACCATATCTTCAGAAATCTGTTTGTGTGCATGCACATCTTAGCTATATCTATTATCATCACTCATATATGATCAGCTTGAAACTTCATCCAAGAGTTTGTATCTTCTTACCTTGTTCCTGAACTCTGGTTTTGTAGTGATCACTCTATTGTTTACCTCCTTTGACCTTGTTCTCCTCAGCTTCGCTTCCGGAGCACCGTTTGTTATGATTCGTTTTCAGGTCGATGGTGATCTCTCTAGTGATCTTTGTTTCTTGATTGGTTTATTGAGTTGCAACTGGAGACTGTTTGTTTTGCCTTTTAGATTGTAGTGACCAAAAATCATAAAGCCCACAACGGGCCCAAATTATGCCATGGTAGACCAGCCCAGTAGATCAGTAGACCCAAATCTAGAGGTCCAAAGTACATGTCAAATGGATAACCTAATAATTTGGTTGATCCAGCCCATGATTCAAGGGCACAAACACATTGTGGTAGGCTGACCCAGTAATTTGGTCAACTCAATCGAAGCCCAAGAACCACTGTTTCTACTTTGACTCATGCACAATCAATACTAGCCTATTGGAACTCCTTCCTACAAAATAGGGAGATGGTAGAATGAGACTTGACTATATCACCACTTGAAATCTAGGGATAACTATGATGACTATTTTCTAGTGCACAAAATATACATACTGAAAACACGTATAAATATATACGATCTACAAGTAATACATGATTAGTAAAATATCGTTCTCACGAGAATTGTCTAAATTACATATGTTAATTACTAAACCGATTAAGACTAAACCTTATCCAAACTATCGAAATAATAAACTGTGAAATTAAAATAAAAAATGACATAAAGTAAAAATAAAAAGAAACAAATAATTAAACTAAATCACAACCAATGGAGACCAGATTCTTGAGTTACAATTTCACCCTATGAATTCACTCAATCTATATTTCTACCATTGTTAATTTATTCCTATCATGTGATTGATCGAGTATTTCTAAAGTATCCACAAGCCTCTTTCAAATGGTTGAGTGGACTTACCTAATCACTTTATTGAATATATTCTTACGATTGTTAGTTAACTTAGGCACATTATGTATCAACTACTCATTATGATAGGATGAGATTAGATAACACTGTAACATGTTTGGTGCAATTGAGATCGGATTGTATTTAGCAAATTTAATTTAATTTGATCAATTTTTAAATAACATAATGAATTATCTTTAAATATATTTAATGTAAATAATAAATAATAAAAATAGAAACTAATTAAATATAATATATTTTTAAATAAAATTAAAAGATTTTAATTTATAAAACTATTTTAAACAAAATTTATAATTATAAATATATTTAATATTATCATTATTAATTAATTTACTAAAAATTATTTCTTTGATACAGCATTAAAAATTAATTAAAACATTTAAATACAAAAATAAATTAAAATAAAAAGAGAGAATCCCGCTCATGCGAGATTCCTGAAACCCACCAAAATCCTGCTCATGCGATTGGACCTGGAAAGAAAGGGAGCCAAATGTGATAACTTACACTTCTTTAATAGACGGATTATGCAACACTAGAAGACCTGACGATGCTCTCATGCTATGGAATGAAATGGATGTAAAAGGGTGTGCACCCAACAAAGTCGCTTTCATTGCTCTCTGTTTTGAAAGAAGCATGTGTAGCAAATCACACAACACGTCAGATGTTGTTCATATGACCAATAAGTTGATCTCCATCTTCACCAAACAGCCTTCTTTGTCTCCCAACGACCCAGAACTGGTCAATCTTGCACCAAAACTGACCAACAAAGTAGTCGAAACCGTGTTAAACAACATGAGGAGCTGGAGAGTAGCTCACATGTTCTTTGTTTGGGCATCAAATCAAAATGGGTACAAGCACAATATATACACTTACAACGCCATGGCGTCAATCCTATCACGTGCTCGACAAAATGCCCCATTGAGTGCTTTGGCCAAAGATGTTGTGAAGTCAGGCTGTTTCATGTCTCCTGGGGCTTTGGGATTCTTGGTTAGGTGTTTGGGGAGTGTCGGGTTGGTTGAAGAGGCCAACACGTTGTTTGATCAAGTTCAAATGATGGGGCTTTGTTGTCCCAATAGTTATAGCTATAATTGCTTGTTAGAGGCTCTTTCCGAGTCGTCTTCGACTGACTTGGTTGAGATGAGATTCAAACAGATGCGTGATTTCGGGTGGGGTTATGACAAGTACACGTTCACTCCTCTTTTGCATGTTTATTGCAATGCAGGCATGTTTGATAAAGCTTTGCGTGTTTTCAATGAGATTCATGATCACGGTTGGGTTGATCAACGCGTGTTTTGTATCTTGGTGTTGGCTTTTAGTAAGTGGGGTGAGGTTGATAAGGCATGTGAGTTGATTCAAAGGATGGAAGATTGCGATATCGGGTTGAATGAGAAGACATTCTGCATTTTGATTCATGGTTTTGTGAAGGAATCCAGAATGGATAAGGCCTTACTTTTGTTTTGTAAAATGAAGAGGTCAGGTTTTACTCCAGATGTTTCGGTTTATGATGTAATGATTGGAGGCCTTTGTAAAAGCAAACAACTTAACGAGGCGTTACTGTTGTACTCGGAAATGAAGAAGTCTGGAAATAAACCTGATGGTGGGATTCTTTCGAAGCTTATATCTTCTTGTTCGTCAGAACAGGAATTGACCCAGTTAGTAAAGGAAAGCTGGGGGGATATGGATGTAAAATCTATGGCATTGGTTTGTAATGCTTTTATGAGTGTTCTTGTTGACAATGGTTTGATAGATAAAGCATATAATCTGCTTCAGGCCATGATCCGGGGTGAATTTATAGCTGATGTTGGAGGAGATGAGTTTTTGCAATTTGTAGGAACTGTGTCTCCGGATACCACTTCTTTCAGTATTGTTATTAATAAAATACTGAGGGATGGGAAGTTGGACCTGGCCCTCAGTCTCTTTCGAGATATGGATAAGATCGGTTGTAAGAAAAATGTTTTTCTGTATAATAGTTTAATTGACGGGCTATGCAATTCGAATAGATTGGAAGAAAGTTATGAGATTTTGGGAGAAATGGAGGATTCTGGTTATGGACCAACCAGTTTTACCCACAACACAGTATTTGGTTGCTTATGCAGGAGACAAGATGTTGAAGGAGCCCTTGATATAGTGAGGAAAATGCGTGTTCATGGACATGAACCGTGGATGAAACATTCTACCTTACTAGTTAAAGAGCTGTGCAAACATGGGAAATCCATGGAAGCTTGCAAATTTCTTGTTGATATTGTTGAAGAAGGTTTCCTCCCTGATATAGTTTCCTATTCAGCTGCTATGGGTGGTTTGATCAATATGCAAGAGATGAATCTAGCTCTGGAACTATTCCGGGATATATGTGCTCATGGTTATTGTCCTGATGTAGTAGCTTACAACATACTGATCAGTGGGCTTTGTAAGGCCCAGAGAGTTGATGAAGCCGAGGATCTCTTGAATGAGATGACCGTGAAGGGGTTAGCTCCCTCAGTTGTTACCTATAACTTAATGATTGACGGATGGTGCAAAAGTGGTGATATTGATAAGGCAATGCTTTACCTTTCACAGATGTCTGGAAAAGAAAGGGAGCCAAATGTGATAACTTACACTTCTTTAATAGACGGATTATGCAACACTAGAAGACCTGACGATGCTCTCATGCTATGGAATGAAATGGATGTAAAAGGGTGTGCACCCAACAAAGTCGCTTTCATGGCCCTTATTTATGGTCTTTGCAAGTGTGCTAGGCCCAAAGCTGCTCTAGTTCATTTCCATGTAATGAAGGAGAAGGGAATGAAACCTGACATATATGTTTATGTAGTACTGATAAGTGCTTTTCTTTCTGATCACAACTCACCTTTGGCATTTGAGACATTACAGAAGATGGTCAATGATGGAAATTTTCCAGATCCTCTTGATAAAAACTATCTAGTTGTCAGGGATGCGATAATTAAATTGTCAGAAGACACCCAGACTTCTCTACTTGTTAAAAATCTTATTACAAAGAGCAGCATTCCAACTATTAATTTTTCCGACAAGGGAACTGAAGGTGGAAATCAGCTGGGCCATCTGACTTGAACGAGTCACTAGGATTTTAACTACAAGGAATCACTAGGATGTGCATGGCTGTGTTGGAAGAGCATTTCCTGTTGACTTGAAGTGTTCTTCTAGGATCCTCAAATTACTCTACAGTATTTATTTTTGAGTGGTATCAACTGCAACAGCATCAAGTGAGGTATGTTCCTTAGTTTGACTTTGTTCCATACTTCTTACTCGCATCCAAAGTGGATTTTACGCAATTTATGCCCACTAATCTAGGAATTTTTCCCTATCAATAATTAGCTGGACATAGTTAGATTGGAGTCTTAGTTATTGAAAGTGAATTCTGTTATTTTCATTGCAAGTAAAGTGTACCTATTATTCGAGTGCATATAATAATATTAGGAGTCAATCTTAAAAACCAAATGAGCAGCATTTCTTTCGCCCTGTAAGAAATGGAAAATTTCATCCATGAGAAAGAATAATAAGATACACTATTAGATGTCCAAGCTTATAAGTCTGTTAATTTTAAACATGATACCAAGAAATTCAATTTCTGAAACAGGTAAATTCAGAAGAACAAAATGGTCTAATAAAGTTATATTCTGCATTTTGATAGTTTTGCTGTAGTTAGCCATGACATTGAAAGCCTTTTTGTATTAGCAGCCTAATTACTACTACCTCTTATATTATCCAGCATTTAGTTAAGCTCATTTTCTTTATTCAAGTGTGTATCCAAATATTGTTTCCTCATTTGTTATGTTCATAAGTAGATTAGTCTTGCTAGGATGTGACAACTTTAGGGTTTCCCTTGCAGTTTTGTTTATCTGTAAATATTGATTGAAATGCTTAAATTTTGTTTCACATTTTTTAAGCAGAACGCTTTCAAAACTTAAAAGAATTTTGTTGATGTTAGCCATAGACTCTTGTTCCCTCTTAGATCCAATTTTCCACAACCAAAATAACCATTTAGAGGCTGAGGGCTTGAGTTTTTGCCCAAGTCTATGCCTAAATGATGTAACATGTGAGTTGTCAATATTTTATAAATTATAAGATGATATGATAATTGATATGATGTTGATAATTCATATGTCATGTCATTTGGACATGAATTTGAGCAAAAGAATTTGGGAAGCTAGTATTAATTATATCTGGGATCTAAAAAATTGCATAAATCATGAGATAATGTGATAATTAATATGATATTGATAATTTATATATCATCTCATTTGGACATAAGTTTGAGCAAAAAACAAAAAAAAAATTGAGAAGCCTAATATTACTCATGCGAGATCTAACTGAATTTCTTGCTTTCCAATTAGTGCCACTGCCAAGTGACAAGTCATTGGAAGTGATGTGTCGTAAGCACAACAACTAATCATGCTGGGAAGTATAATAACTGAATCACCCTGGAACGGTTTCATTCTATCTATGCCATAGACAATTCCTTGCAGAGATGAGTGGCATTCACTTGAATAGTACATTTGATGGGGGCTTAAAAGTTTGAAAGCCCTTTCTTTCCTTTGCAAATCCTGATTGTATTGTTTCTTATGGGTGTATAAATTTCATGTGATTCAAAATTTTAACATGAAGATAAATTTTTTGGCCGTATATTTTATGACATTAGGAAGCTAGATATTAAGAAATGCTCAAGTCAGTATTCAATTGTTACGTCTAAACTACTTTTCTTCATATCCCTCATTTTGTTACATCTAATGTTGCAGCCTGTAGACCAAAGCGGTACCATACCGAATTGAATCCAGTTTGTACGGAACTAGACTGGTTATGGACTAGATTGAATTTAGTTCAGTCCTTTTTAAGGCCTCTACAGTGATGCAAACTCCGTATATAGAGATTCGATACTCGTAATCAAATTGAAATAAAATCCTAAAAAAAATAATTTAAATTATAAAAAATCTATGACCCATTGATTAAAGAACCAAGAACCAAAGATATAACGACGTCACTCCCAAGAAAGAGATAAGAATGTGGAAAATAAGTTAAGGTCAATAAATCAAGAATCAATCATTATGCAATTATTAAAGTTCTCAAAAGAATAATAGAGAAATGTTATAAACTTTATTTAATGAACGTTTAATTGAAATTTTAGATTTAATAAGTCTTTTATAGGCATAATAATCCTAAATTAATTAAAATCCTAATTTTAATTAACCCTACACACCTACTCTGTTAAGCATACCCACATTGGACTTTTAATTTAATTAAATGTCTTAACCCAATAATTAAAAACTTAACATAAAATTAAATAAATTAAACTAATTTAATACAAATAAATAAATTATGTCCAAATTAATACAAATAAATAAATAACAGTCCAATTTGCGTTAGAATTGTCGTCCAAGCCTTAAGAATGATGTTCTTGGACTGGGTCTTGGACTTGAATGATATTTTGATGCCTTGATGTTTCCTCAAAGTCGTCCAAACTATGTTGTGCAAGACTCTTGGCCCAAATCTCCTGAGTGAGTTCATTTAAAACTTTTTTCATCCTCTTAATTCGAGCCCTTGTCATAGGTCTTCCATTAATGCTTAAAGGATCTATAAGCTTACTTCCTTGATTTCTATCATTCTTTCTCTCCTCAAAAGGATTTGTTCTCAAATTAGCACTTGCATCAAAATCAAAGGAGAAATATCAGAGACATTGAAAGTAGCACTAACATTATACTCATCTGGTAAGTCTATTTTGTATGCATTGTCATTAATGCGTTCAAGCACTTAGAATGGACCATCTTTACACGACTGTAACTAGATTTTCGTTGATCAAGAAACCTCTTTGTGCATATGCATCCAAACGTAATCTCATGGTTCGAACACAATTTTCTTTCGCCTCTTGTTATCTTAAGTAGCATATTACTTGGTTCTCCTTTCAATATGTTGTCTAATTCTCTCATATAGTTACTTAACAAATTCAATTTTCTTCTTACCATCCAAGTTAGCTCTTTCCTCCATAGGTAAAGGAATTAAGGAATCAAGTCCAATGAAGTAAGTGGATTGAAACCATACACAATCTCGAATGGTGAACACCCAGTAGCTGAATACACACTTCTATTGTAAGCAAACTCTACAAATAGCAAACAATTTTCCCAATTCTTAAAATTTTTCTAGATGATGGAACACAGTAAAGTACCCAAAGTTCTGTTAACCACCTCCGTTTGTCCATCAATTTACGGATGACAAGTAGTAAAAAACAATAGCTTTGTTCCTGACTTTCCTCATAAAGTCCTCCAAAAATAGCTTAACAACTTCACATCTCGATCTAAAACAATGTCCTTGAAGAATAAGTCAATAACATATGTGGCATTATTAGTCTTGTGACATAGTATGAAGTGAGCTATCTTTGAAAATGTGTTAACCACAACAAACGTCGAATCTCGACCCTTTTTGGACTTAGGTAAACCAATACAAAATCCATATAAATATTAATCTGAGGTTCACTAGATATGGACAAAGGTGCATGCAAACCATAGGGTAAAACTTTAGACCGAGACCCTCTCTATGTTATGCACTTCTCACAAATTCACTTAACATCTCTCTTCATGTTAGACCAAAAGAAATGCTCATCTAACACATTTAAAGTTTTCCTAACACCAAAGTGTCTCATTAGACCAACTCTATGCATTTTTCTAACAAGCAACTCTTTTATAAACCCCTAAGGAATGCATAATCTACTCTCCCTAAACATATATCCCTCATGTCTATAAAATTTGTTAAAGGCAACCTTCTCACAAGCAATATACAGACTAGCAAAATCAAGATCATTCACATACAATTTCTTGATATGTTCAAAACCCGCATTCAAAATTGAAATCAATGTGTACCTGTGAGACAATGCATCACCTACAACATTATCCTTTCCTTGCTTATACTTGATCACATAAGGAAAAGTTTCTATGAATTCTACCCATTAGCATGCTTCCTACTTAACTTACCCTGTCTATTCAAATGCTTTAAGGACTCATGATCAGTATGGATTACCAATTTCTTAGGCCACAAATAATATTACCAAGTTTCTAAAGCCCTAACTAAAGCATATAACTTTTTGTCATAATTAAGATAATTTAATGATGCTCCACTCGATTTCTCACTAAAATAAGCTATAGGACATCTATCTTGCATAAGAACAACCCTTATACCTATTTTTGATACATCACGCTCAATCTTAAATGTCTTAGAAAAATTAAATAGTGGAAGCAATGGTATGAAACACAACTTATCCTTAATCAAATCAAATGCATGTTGTTGCTCACTATCCTATTTGAAACCCACACTCTTTTTCATAACCTCAGTTAGTGGTGTAGTTACGGTGCTAAAATCTGTAACATATATTCTACAAAAACTAGTCAACTCATGAAAGTTACACACTTCACTAACATTTCTAGGTAAAGGCCACTCCCCAATAGCCTTAGCATTCTCTTCATCTACTTCTATCTCTTTTGACGTAACAACATAGCCTAAAAACAAAATTCTATCCGTGCAAAAGGAACACTTTTTCAAATTAGCATACAACTTTTCTTTTCTTAACACGTCAAGCACACAATGTAAATGCCTAATATGTTCATCTATGCTCTTGCTGTACACTATTATGTCATCAAAATAGACCACAACAAATTTTCCAATGAAAGAATGCAAAACATGATTCATTAATCTCATGAAAGTACTAGGTGCATTAGTTAAACCAAAAGGCATGACTAACCACTCATACAAACCATGTTTCATTTTAAATACAGTTTTCGATTTATCTCATTCTTTTATTCTAATTTGATGATATCCACTTTTAAAATTAGTTTTAGAAAACACACAAAATTCATATAACTCATCTAACATGTCATTTAATCTAGGTATGAGATGTTGATACTTAACTGTAATTTTGTTGGCAACTTTGTAATCGATGCACATACGTCAAGTCTCATCCTTTTTAGGCACAAGTAGAATGGTACGACACATGGACTTATGCTCTCCCTCACATACCCTTTCTTCATTAACTCTTTAACCTGCCTTTCAAGCTTTTTTGTCTCACTAGGATTACTTTTATATGCAAGTTGGTTTGGAATTGTAGCCCCAAGTATAAAATCAATTTGATGCTTTATTCCTCTCTTTGGTGGCAATCCATCCGACATCTCCTAAAGGAATGCACTTTGAAATCTTGCAAAAGAGTCGTAATAACATTAGGCAAAGAAACATTAAGGTCAAAGTTAGAAAAATAAGCATCTTTGTATAAAAGTACAAATATTTACTATTTGGCTGGAAAAGCAACCTTCACATCACTCTCTTTTGTATAAACACTCTTTTTTTTTTTTCCTTACTTTTCTTTCTCTCGTTCTCTCATTTACACTCGACCTTCCCACTTTTCTTTTACACACACTAATGTTTTGTCACTCTTTCTTTCACAATCAGCTCCCTTTCTCTCAGCATCACTAGTATTTGAACTCTTTACCTTTCTTTTTCTCTCACTCTCTTTCTTGTGTTCACTCTCTCATCCATACTTAATCCTCATACATCTATCTAGGTGTTAAAGGTACAAAAGTGATCATTCACCTATTTATAGTAAAAGAATATATATTTTTAAACCTATCATGTATTACCCTTCTATCATATTACCATGAACGACCTAAAAGCAAGTGACCAGCATGAATAGATACAACATCACACACCACCTCATCTTTATGCCTACAAATAGTGAAAGGAACTAGCACTTGTTTTGTTATCTTAACCTCTCTACAATCGTTCACCTATTACAACTTGTATGGTCTAGGATGTTTTGAAATAGATAAACTCAATTTCTCCACTAACTTAGTGTTAGCAACATTGGTGCAACCACCCCCATAAATAATCACACTACACACCCTATCCTTGATATGACATCTAGTATGAAAATATTATCACATTACACCTCATCATCTTCCTTCATTTGCACACTTAAAGCATGTCTTGTCACTAACAATTTTCCATTTGTGTGATACTCAATTTTAACAATCACTAGCATCTTCCAAATGTGGCATCTCATCATCATCGCTCTCCCCTTCGGTATCTATCTATCAATCCTCCTTCAGA